>KZ345012.1:412637-424816 GCA_002352805.1 Teladorsagia circumcincta
AAAGTTCGGGAGGCGAAAAAATAAAGCGCAAAGCTAGTACAAGCATCAAGGATCCGAACTTTCGCCTCGTGTCCGCAAGTCCGTCACCTTACCAGCTGCGCCACTGTGCCACAATCTCGTAGCGGCTCGAGTGGTTCAAGAACGCACTTTCCACTCGATAACCGATTTCGTAACTCCGCCCAGAGAATCGTTTAGCAGATTTGGAGGGCGGATTTGAATTCAGCGTCCCAAGATGCATACAGAAATATGCATCTCATCTTGAAAGGCCATGGCGACTTGGGATCCTTTCCTTGTAAGCCTTCCTTCCCAGCGGGGTCGCTGAAATTCTACCATACATGTCTTTTTAAAACACTTACTTGTACCCCACTTGGTTTCCGTAATTCATTGTGCAGGCCGCACTACAGCACTCATACCACTATCGATTTTGAATGGGAGCAAAATCGTTGGCGGACTCCAAAGGGATTGACTGATCAAGCCGAGAGCATTATCCTTGCATGCATTGGCATGGAGCGTAAATGATAAAGTGACTTGTGGCGCCCCTATCGCTCTCTCGGTATCAACTCTTCGACTGAGCTCCGGTTACTCCAAAAGAACCTTTCATCAGATAAAAGACTTTGAATTGATACTAGCCTCTTCTTAGAGGATAAAAATGAATTTCGTGCATCGGCTAGTACACAAATTCATTGCATTGGGCGAACTGTTTGCAAATGCCAGTACTATTCTACGCGTAAGTGGAGTACGTGGCGCATTAGAAGAAAAATGCTTGGTCAGTGTGGGACCATTATCTTCTTCATGAATAATATATTGTTAGTGTGCATTACTCACTTTTTCTCAGTGCTGAGTAGAGGTCTGAAAAAGTCATGCATTGTGAATGAAGCGCATACGGGTGTATTAACAAATCTTGCCATACATTTATACGCTTTCATGCAAGCGAAAGATTTCGGCGAATACAAGTTTGGATCGTAAGCTCTGAGAGCCTCCACAACAAATGGTTGAGTTCCTTCAGATAGAGTTGCTCACAAAATTATTTATTTACATTACAAATTTTACAAACAATATTGGTTAAGGTACGGACATCAGACACAATTGCTTATTCCTCAGTTGAATGTCTTAGCCTGGAAGGTACGGGAACTGCCTCCTATTCTGAGATTTGGGCGTGGTGCTACATCTTCGGAAAACGACTGAGGGCGCTCGTCGTGTAAGAATTCCTCCTTGGGTTTTTGTTCATCGACAAAGGTTGGCGCAGATTGTGCGGAATCTTGGGAGATGTTGTGCCAAAAGCACGCCTTCATGTTCTCGAAACGATCGTAGCATGCTAGATAGGTGAAGTCGAGTTGAGTGACATTGCCTGGACGCTGGTCGCAGAATGTCATGCACTGAAAACAATTCATTCTTTTGTGGTAAGAAGTAGGTTAACAGGGAGAATGTTGTCAGTTCTCCTTACACAACGACAATTTACTGTGCAAGTGAGGAGAGAGGCTGCATAAATTCCAACAAGCATATGATTCATTGGGGAGTTGGAGTCCGCAGATAGTCCGAGCTTAGGGTTGGGGCCTCAACGCTATCGAAGCCTTCCCCACCGATGGGTTTCCCTTATTTCAACAGCTGAGCACGAAAGAGAAGAGGGCAAAGTCTCAAAGAAACAGCCCTTGTACTCAGCGTGATCTGCATGGCTTCTGTATGATGATATAGGATGAGTTTCAAAACTAGTTCAATGCGAAATCAGGTTACTTTACGACCACTAGGTGATTAAACGCAAGGTTGCGCGGAGGCTGGTAAATGGCGCACCAGGCACTTTGGAAACCTATTTGGCAAATCAGGTACGAACCTTATATCCAGCTAGTGTCGTGGCCACACCATTTCTAGCACAGCACTCTCTATGATCTCGTCCTTGCGCGGCACAGAACTGAATGTCGGCAGCCGCTTGCATTGGGCAGTGGTCCTGCTTGAAGTACATCGCCTGAAATAGCAACAAATTGATAAGTACTCGTAATCGAGCTGCTTAAATGAATTTTAGGGACTGTAGCTATTTGGAGCATTTGTTTACAGTTGTTTGCCGAGGGGTGTACCCCAAGAGGCCCATCGCGTGGCGATGGAAGAGACGCAGACACAACAAAGAACGGGCGCAGCGCGTACTGTAGCGCTTAGGCGTCAGCTTAAGTAGAGTGTACAATACTGCGTCTCATATCCTTCCTTCGCTTCGCGGTGGAGGACGCCTTTTGTCGAGATGCCCTCAGAAGTGTGGTAACATGTCCCTGACGAAAACACAGCTCAAAAAAGGACAGATCAATGGTGGAGATTCATCCAAATTCCTTCAATCAACCCTATTCTGGTAAAAGGTGAGGGGCGTAATCTATGACTTAGGTGGGACCTACGGAACGCGGAAGTAGTTTATTGGAGATCTTAGTTCTCGAGTTTGAAAACATTTCCTCCGCAAAATCACTTTTCTAGGAGAGCAACCAGTTTGGACACTCAAATTATGCATTTATTTTTGCTTTTTTGCTTTTTGCTGCTTGCTGCTACTTTTGCTTAGTTTCAAAGGTTGACTTTTTGTAAACCAGTCCGTTGATGACGTAGTGGGCCTTGAACAGCAATCAGGAAAACAAAGGAGAATGGGTGCCTTCTCCAATCATCTGCTATTATTTGTGTTTTTTTTTTGTTTACAATGTCTTTGGCAGACAGGAATCTGGGTCACGCTGGTTTGCGTGCACTCAATGATCCATGCTTCGTTTGGGTGGCGGAACTCGTTTTGTTACACGAGATCTATTTCTGCCATGGAACAGGAACTACACCCGTTGTCGCAGTGAGAAGAACATGGCACAAGGTCAAACTTTCTCCTACAAAAGTAGCGCTACAACCGAAGTTATTTTGAAACCAAAAAACGAGCTCAGATGGACTACTGTACTAAGTCTTGCTATGCTTACGGTGTTTCTATTCAGGCTCCATATGTTTACGGTAGCTGGTAACTGAAAAGGCAAAAAGTAGAGTGTTTGAAACCCCAGCTTAACGTTGTTTTACCATTTTCTTATAGGTGAAATTTTGAAGGCTGTAACCCAATATTTAGCATGGCAAGGGAAGGCTGGTAACCATGCAACCAATTAGAAACATATGGTAGTCCTACCCAGGCTTCTTAGGTCCGCGGTAACTGGTAACTGCGTAAAGGTGAGAAGTGAAGTGTACACAGCTCTGAGCTGTGGTTTTTTTGTAGTATTTTTACCCGCAGGTTTTCAAGCTCTCTCTCTAGTTCAGAATATGGATGGCAGGGTCTGGGTGACATCCCTATAACTGACGAGAAATACAGAGTGGTTCCATTCAGACTTTCCATGTACCCGTAACTGGCAACTGCGAAAAGATGGGAAGGTAAGTATATGCTGCCGCTCCAGTAGAGTTTTTGTAGCATTTTTTTTTCCTAAAATTTTTTCAAAGACTTTTATCAAGAATATAGCATGGCAGGGCCAGGATGACAGCCCACCAGCCACGTGAAACAACGTCAATTCTCATCTGACAAAAGGAGCTAGCCAGAGTACTTGTGGCTTACTGAGGTTCGTAGAACTAATTCTCACATTGAATAGGAACTGATCAGAAAGATTCCATCAACATGTAAAAACTCTACCTGTAGAGCAGCCTTGGTATAAGTTCGGAATGAGCACTTGTTCAGGCACGAATCGGGAAGGTTTCTGTCGATACAGCATTGCATGAACTTCTCATCAGGAGTTGTTGGCTTCTGTAAAGTTAACTCTTTGAATATTCAAAAAACCACATACAGTAATGCCATTACTTTCTCATGGCCATCCACTGATAATGTGCGAGCCGAGGCGGCACGTGCTCTGGCACGGTAACAGCCATATTGACCGCAACTGTAACCTCCACCGCATCCTCCTCCTCCCCCTAAAAGCAGAGCTTTATTCTTGTCTAGCTTAATAATTAGGGTAATGCTCACTACCACAGACAGGAGCTGGAGGAGGTGGTGCACATCCTCCACCGCATACACCAGAGGCAAAACATGCCGAAGTGAAATCCATATAGGAGGCAAGGAGTAGAAGCGAAGACGCAACGAATGTTTTGAACATCTGAAGAATAGAAGTAATACCGCAATGTAGCAGTAAAATATCTAATATACCAGTAGATGTTGCTTGGAAAATAGCAGAATTAGAAGAACATTCACAAGGGTAAACACAATTCATTCAAACAGATGAAGTATATAGTGGTGAGGTAGAAGCTGTTCAAAACTGATGAGCTGAAGAGTTTTTAGCTTCCTCCACTGACTCATTTGCATGCCTGTGGAATGTGTGACGAGGTGCCCCGTGGTGGGTTCCTTTTATACCAGTGGGCGAGGCGCGGGGGGGGAAGGGGGCACGGCGATCTTCGCCGTAGGGCCAGAATGCGTGTAATACGACGGTGAGTCACAACATGAAGATACCGCCTCAATGTCACAAAAACTAGAGAAGCCGAAGCTCGAATAAACTTTTACGATGTTGAAGTACAGGAAATTCAACATGACGTCAAAACTGTGATTCCAGTTTATCCCTTGGAAACTTTCCAACGCTAAATCGCTCTGAATCACTCACAATCGCTCCAGTGAACTCCTAAATTCTTTAAGTAAAAGAAAAATGACTTGCGCAAAGGTTTGGACAAACCTTAGGTCTGTTAAGATTGTACTGTCACGGAGCCTCATGTCGACCTGAATGTTTATACACTTTGAAACTCCAGTGGTTTCATTGTTTATTTATTCTTGAAGTTTTATTTTCTTATTATTTTATTTGGTTTTATTGTTATTTTAAATTTCAAACTTTTGAAGTTCCGAAGTCTATAAACTTGAGCTTTAGGTACTGAACTAGGTAGGATTTTGGTTTTCCGGTTTCTGGCATATTTACAGTAAATTCCAGATTTTACAGTAATACCCCTTTCCCCTGAATCAAGGTCAGCTGTGTTTATTGTTATTGTTTATTCCATAGGCACAACCCCATGTCTGATAAACATGAGAAGATAGAAAAATCAGGAAACAGGAAGAAGGTGAGATAAAATAAGGGAACAATAATAACAATAACAACTTAATAAGCACTTATAGAGCCTTCGTGCAGAAAAACTCGAGATAAAAACCGAGATGCTAGTTTTCCAAACCTTTTTCTTATGGAACCTAGAAACCAATAAAACTCTGATCTTTACCACTCTGTCTAACTCACTACAAATGAGTATGACTTCTGTTATTTATTTATTTTATGCTTATTTATCGCCTCTTTTTCAATAGAAGAGGATTTCGTCCTTAATGGTCTCAACGGATTTTCACCTCTTTCGCCTTTCAGCAACCAGATCTGCATCCTAACAAAAGCCACCTCCTGTTTTTCCAGAACGCCGCGTGAATGAAATTGTTGTCGGCGCCTGTGAGGTCTAAAAACGGCGTTTCTCATACATTGGTAACCGATGATCACGCTCTACCTCATCGCTGATCGAGCCTCACCTTAGCCACCGGCTTTCTCACGTAATGTTGAGGTCCGATTAGCTTTTGTCCGTGTCTTCAGCTGGCAGAACAAGTTTGTCTTATTGTGGGTGACGACACAACGCATGATGGCTTTACACCGATCTCTTGGTGGCAAGAAACCGCGAAACACGGTGGAACCATTGCTGAGTCATCCACACATTCACATCGTCCTTCATTTCTCGACGAAAAGCGTAAAACCATCGCGATTAAGTGTTTCATTAAGTTGTCGTTGTTGTGCGCAAAGGCACGAAACGAGTTGCGAATAATACGAAAAGGTTTCAAAAGCGGACCGGTCCTTTTGTGTCTACTGTCTAGCTAATCCGGTAAAATCGGCGTTGAATCGGCGATCCGACTGGTTGCGCGCCAGCTTGAAGGAATATCATCGAAGTCCGATATATTCCCCGAGCATTCCAGCGGGATGACATATTCCTTGAAAAAGTTACGCAGCCACGTATAATGGTTGCATTATCTGGACGTTTGCCAAGTTTTCGTCATTAAGCTTCTCTTAGCAACACAGATGCATGAAATGTTCGCTAAATCAGGTGTATCAACATGTGCATAGGTTCAAAGTACCTACAGGGTGGGGCGTAAATATGATAGCAAAGTAATTGTGGTCCAATTCGAACAAGAAAGGTCGTGACGGTGACTTAGGGCGCAGTAACGTATGAGCATATCCTTCCAATCGAATGTTAGCATTTATTGGAAAAATGGCCGTCTACGAAGTCGGCAATTTTCCTCGAACGTGCCCTATAGAATCTGGCCCTGGCCCTCATGGCATCATTCAAATCTTAATTCCCTACTTTTCGAAGAGCAGCTGTTAGCCATCCATCTAAACCGTGTTGTTTCATGCACTTCTTAAGCTTGAATATCAACCACAAGAATTAATACGACACATTCAAACTGGAGGTTTTGCTGGCCAGTCTTTGTGCAACGCAAGGTTGAACAAATAGGCCCTTCAGCAATCCTTCACAAAATTCAACACATGTGCCGGCTCATCCTTATTGCTAGAGGATTCAATCGTCATGAGTGGTGAAGGAAACAGGAGCTTCCTTCAAGTTGCTATCTTGGATAGCATACGGCTTAGGATTTTACTCTCACAAAGGGAGAACTAATAGAGATGAAGAAATCACGGCTATGCAGATTCAATTTTTCGTTTGTGCATGGGCTATACTTCAATCTTGTCACCATATTCATGCCCCACCCTGTAGAAATCACTAGATGCCAAAAATAAATAGAATAGGCGAATGCATTTGACGTTCATTAGTCCTTTCCTGGAATGCGCCACACATTCGGCTTCCATTCTGAATCATAATGGCATTTCAAATGCTAATTGGCCCCTATGATTTGAGGGAACAATCAACTTATAAGTCAGTGTTTTTAATCTGCAAGAAATCGTATCTGATAACCTGGTACCATTTAGACAATTCAGAAGAATGCCGGACTTGGTTAGCCTAGATGGAGCATGGCCCAAGATTTGATCCCTGAGGTGCAAGTGTGGTATGCAGCTCCACTTGCCGCTACCTTGACGCGTAGCTGGCTTAGCAGTTGGAAATTGTACCAGTGGAACAATATTCCTGTTGGAGAGGTTGGCTCAAAAATCGAGTGTTGCGAAATTCTATAGGTGTCAAATTCAGTTCATCACAGCTTAATTCGCTTGGATGGTTCTGTAAAAATTTAAAAAGGCGCTCCTTTGATTCATTTGTTCAATTTTGTCTCAGAAACGGTTTGCAAAAATATGGTTCAAAGTGGTTTAGAAATTGCATGAAGTCAATTTTCTCTACAACGCATTAATTCCAAATGTCCTTGGAAATTCAAAAAAATGGAAGAAGTGAAAAAGGTGAGAAAAAGAAAAGAGGAGACCGATTGAGCAGAGCTGTAATTTCTACTGGCCAAAAATATGAGACTGTTAAAAAAATTATGTAAATACGAACCGCATTCAAATCTTATGTTACAACTATTCGATATGAGGACGAAATACATGGCACATCCCAAAACGATTGATCGATTTCGAATTCCTTGTCCTTTCCGCTTATGTACATTTCTGTGTGGTTTCATATGGAGTTCAAATTTTTGCAAAGCACGTAATTCAAAGAGGAAAAGGAAGATTCGGAGAATTTTTCCCTGAATTCGTGGGATCTCGCCCTCTGATGATCAGTGATCAAAGTTCTCGCCACACTTGCTGAAACACTGAAGAACAGGATGGTGAGGCCATTTTATTCAGACTTTGGACGCGGGTCAAAGCAGCAACCAGTTGGATTCTAGATATGGCAAACAAACTTCTGGACCAGTTCGATTCATAGATATGGCAAGCTTCTTGACAGCAGAAGCTTGCGCTAAGGGTACCTTCGAAACCCTTCCGAGAGGATGAACTTTTTGATCATCTTCAAACACGACGCAGAAGAATGAAGGATTCATTTGCAGTACAATATACTCGCTGTAAAACTGCTTCTGTTTTCATCAACTCCATTCATCTTCATTTCTTAAAGCGAGAGATTACGATGAGATTGGCTGGGTTTACAGTAAAAGTCGGGATGCTCACTAATGCGTCTGTAGCGAAAAGAAAGTCGGTCTAGAACACGCAAAATAAGGCCTGTTTCCCTGCCCGTTGACCATCGACAAAGGACGATCTAGCAACCTAGTAGGTGGTCATTTGCACGTATTAACCTGATGGCCATCATCATGACAGCGAACATCATGCTTTGTGGTAACGTTTTCCTCATAAAGGTTACATGATACGGCCGCTCGAAATGAGATACCCTTTCAAAATGATAATCGGACGATGTAGCTGCTGGCAACCACTGATAGGCGGGGCTCAGGCGGAGGCGGAGCTCAGGGAAGATAGGTAAGCACAGCGTTCTGCAACTAGCGCACCTTGGGCCACGAAAAATCACATAACGCATCCTCTGGCCCCTGACTGCTGCTTCCACTAATGCATTTACTTCTATGCCCCATCCGCCCTTTATCGTAATCTCTCGCTTTAAGTACGGGCGAGGGGGAAGGGGGATAGAGGGGCTCACCACGCGCACCAGCAGAGTTTATCGAGATGGTTTGCTCAGTTTTCTCACAGGTTGACGAGGTAAACGCAAGGCCGAGTTCCACGGCAAAATATCCCGAAATTTCTCCAACAGTTGCAAGAATGCTTTGTCCGTTGGACTCTTTTCAATACATAAACTTATTCGCTATAGCTGACGATATCATTCTGTCCACTGTAATAGTCCACTTTGTCCACTTCAGGCTGAAGCGTAGGCGACCTGATCATGGTTGAGGAGCTTTCAAGTGACCAGCGGGATTCCTACCATCTTGCATTTTAGGTCTGGTATATCGCTAGGACTGCCATCTCGAAACTCCCCAGCCAGCAGGACCATTGGTGTGGGCTCTAGCCTTCGGAGCGAAAAAGCTGATACGTGCTTATGGATCGTGTGCTAACAAAGAACACCAAGCATTACGGTTTCAACACGATAATGATATTTTGTGGTCGTTGCCGGGTGTAACCTTGCGGAAAGCCCCTGCCCCTTCAGGTGAGAGGCTGGTTTGTGGTGCTCAGGAAGTTTTCGCTTACGTGCAATTGAAGTATGTGAGGGAGATGCAAGCGTTGAAAACCTCCAATCATTCTATCCTAATGTTCTCGATTAGCCTTGCTCTTAACAATTTTGCAGAGTACTTTGCAGTATATGGACTTAGGAAAACCCCGGATCTCCTCTCTTACTATTCTATTACCACGAGGGCTATTCCGTTTAAGAAGTACGCACTTCGACCAAATGATGCTCAGTAATCGATGGAGGAAGTTTCCGTCAAAAAACTTCAGTTTGCTGCGTGTTGTGTTCAAGGAACTCCAAGCAGAGTCAACCATAGCATGAGGAATTCTAACCGAGAGCTCCGACTCAGGAAGCTTTTCTCTAATCTTTCTGAAAAGGGCTCATGAAAAAGTGCTGAAAGTGAGGGAAACGTGTAGAATGCCCTTCCAACGGTGAAATGTGCTCCTTCTCTCCCCCGTCGGCAATTTCAACGGCGGGGTATGAGAGTGTCAAGTGATGGCACGTTCTACGACATTACTGAGCATCCAACGTTGAAGGGGAGCGAAGCACATGCAGTATTCCCTTTAATAGAGTTTCTTCCCAATTTCATAGTTTTTCCCAACGTGACGATTATCTCTGCTCCTAACTCGCCCAATGAAAAAAAAAGTGCGGCACTGATTGGGATGAAAAATCGTCGCGAAATTTGTGTCTTTTTAGAAAATATAGCTAGGCGGAAAGTACAGAGTCTATTTTTTAACTATCTCATAGAGCATCACTTTTTCGCCTACAGTTTCCCTTCAGGCTAAGTTTCATACGAGAGAACGTACTAATGGGAAGAAGAACTTCCTAGCTCAGATGGTTGTTAAAGATTGTTTTCAACCCCATTCCTTAGTTCTTGCCGGATGTACAATGAAATAGGCAACCACAACGTAAGCCGGTCCAGTTCTCGCGCGACTCCACTGCATGACAATCACTTGCCACTTTCTGTGAAACTCATTTTGCGAGCCTGACAACGGATTTCTTTTTGCCGACATCCAAAGAAAGATGAATAGTGGACCTAAAACGTGGTGAATGTACCATCGTGTAACCGGTGATAGAGAAATATGGACCAGTCAGAATGTATAGGTTGAGTCATAAGTTAGCGCCGATTCTTCATACCTGCGCCATCTTTCCCAAAAAAAATGTTTGCGTTGTTCCCCGCAAAGGAGTGTGTGGCCACCTCACACTCAGTTTCCTTCCATATTTGAATTCTGAATTCGACCGTCAGTACTCGTTTTTAGGAAGAAATAAGGCCTTCCATTCCAACACATGCTTGTCACTGCCTATTTTGCGAGTTCCATTTGGGACACTCAGCATGAGCAGCCTGTCGAAATATTGGTGAATCTAGAGGACCAGACTCACCAAAAAAGGATTCCTGTTGGAAGCAGCAGTTCGGGAGCTCTGAAATGGCTACTACAGCCCTGAAGATCAACCACGTTCCGGACACCGCATAGTGAACGCATGCTAGAGCTTCTTGAAGGCCGCCCGGCACCAGTATCCGTCAAACTGCAGTAGACCTTCCTCCCTTTCAGCGCACCGTGTGTCGTTCCCTTTAAACCATAGAGAAATTGTACACGCTGGAAAAATGGAATTCTCACGAGGTAATCGAGATGGCTCGAAAGACACGTGTGATTACCACAAAGTTGGCTGTCTGAATGTCATTGTTTCGATAGGCTTGACAAGGTGTTACTGGGTTGAGGAGTGCGCAGTCTACCCATGCAACGTACAGAGGCATCAGTGGGAACGTGCAGCTCAGTAGCGACGAGCCCCAGTAGGTGAATTTCCCCTGGTGTAGATTCCGTTCTCGGATAGTAGGATTGTATCAATACAGGCTTGAAACTATACCACCACTGCTGGTACGAACACCTACTGCTTACAGCTGGATATCGGTTGAGGCTCCAGTGAATGGAATTGTTTCGCTGCGCAGCAGCTAACAAAATACGTCTTGGGAGGGAATGCCAGAATACTAAACAGAAGCTTGCCCTCATGTTTTACCCCCGCTCTTTCCAATCCACTGAGGTATAGCAGCCAACCCCAGTCGTTCCGCTTGCTTGCTGGTTTCCTTAACAAAATAAACAACGATGATCGCGAGCACCTGAAAACAGCGTCCACTGATTCTTGACGTCGAAGATTGCGTAGTTCGACGAATGATGTGTCCATTCACTTGCGCATATGTGAAGGACACTTGCAGACAGCTGTGGTTAACATGGCACTTAATCAAGATGATTCAAAAGGGAGTTGTGAACTGATGAAAATTTTTGTCAAATCGGCACTGACTTGTGAGTCAATCTAATACGTATGCATATTTTGTGACTGAAAAGGACGTGCTGATATTTTTACAGGCTTTGTGACGAAGGCGGTGCAGCTACGAGTGTTGTTGCCCATCGTATAGACGATTTGACAATCAACTCACGGTTCATGCCTAACCAGGTGCCCCATTCCTCCATATTCGATTAGTCGACTTTTTACCAGGGTGAAAATCGTGTCGAGGAAAACCCATCTCTGATACGATCTCCCCTGAAACGGGTAGTCTCGGTACGACCCCCTCCGTAGAACGGGGTCCTACATGTACACACACGTTACGGAAAAAAGGACTGACAGCAACGAGAAAAAATGGTGAATAGGTACGGAGAACTCATCTGTATGCGACAGTTATGGAGCGAAGACCATGATTCACACAAAGATCTTGCAAAAAAAAACAATACACAATTGTAAGGACACTGACTCTACGCGCATACATACAGAACAGAAAGAAACTGACAGCAATGAGAAAAAAAACATGATAAAAGGAAGTACAATGAAGGAGTCATCAAATTTAGAGAGACGGCTGTTTCTTCACGTGGCTGCGACGCGGCTCTAAAATTTGCTTCGTCCCCTTATGCTTTAAACCTTAATAACTTTTTTCGAAACTTGATCTTTTTGAGACTTGTAGATGTGATTCGGAAGAGCTTTGATTGCAGTTTCTGAATATTCCTGAAGTTGATCCGAAGATGCCCTATTCAGCGAGATTTTCCACGTCGAGTAAGCGTCGAGAAATCAAAAATTTTCATGCTGATTTTTGTTTTTTTCAAGACGATAACTTTCTTATTTCTCAACTGTTTGAAAAGATGGATTATTCTGGAAAGCAGAAGATTTGCTCTTTCAAA
>KZ345012.1:457743-479101 GCA_002352805.1 Teladorsagia circumcincta
CACAGTGATACGAATGAGAATCGCAGCGGCCGCGCTGAAAAAGCGCGCTCTTCTCACAAAGCTTAAAAATAGCAAAAACGATTGAATATGTTGAAATAATCAGTTTTTGTGAACATGCGCAGGGAGTGAGCTGTGAGTGTTTCCTCAGCTTTCAGCATCTTATTAATCTAGAGTAGGCGTATCTTTTATGCTAAGCTCATCGTCAAGTGAATGAATGAATATCTTGTGAAATATCTGGAAACATAGAAGCTCTTCAAATACCCATGAATGAAGCCAGAGGTTTTCCGAATTGCTCGGCAATGTCTCAAGAACCAAGTCGAGCACCACGAAATGCATAGATCTGGCCTTTTCTTCGAAAGGCGAATACAAAACATTTGAGAAATTTAGTTGTTGGATGTGTTCGAAACAAATAATCATTTTCATAGTCAAATTTGTTGTTTCACACAAGGGAATGTTCATTTTCTCAGGATGACCTTATAATTATGAAACGGTGCAAAAACTAAGAAATAATTATAAGAAAGTTAGAAGAAAAGCTGTTCTTGCCAAAACTGCGTTACAGGGGTTATTCATAATGAGGAATCTGCTGGTGATATAAGAAAAATTCCCAGTCGTCTGCTTGTTGCGGAAATGCAAAATTCCAGGGTGACCTTATAGTTATGAAACGCACTGTATTACGACAAATTGATCACTTATTGGATGTGAAGGCAGAGGTGCTCAATGACGCAGAGATGAAGAAAATCCGTGAAAAAAGAAAAACGGTTCCTAGAATCCGTGAAATGGGACCCCCATTCTTCCCGGCAGCCTGTCGGGTTGGCGACTAGAGCCGCCAGCACTGTGGATGAGACCCTGCCCGGCGCTACAGGCTCTTCTTTTGCAGCGAATTTCGCATCGCCCTCTCCCCCAACGAGGTCTGCATCCCCTTCTAGTACTCCACGTCCACTTCCAATCTATGTGGGATTCTCCTTCAAGGCGTTTGTGCGAAAGGTGGAGCTTGCTCTTACAGAAGTCACTACGCTTTGAAGCAGCAGTCCCAACAAGGTCGAAGTGGGCGCGGCGTGCAGAAGTCGCACCCCTCTTGCTCGCCGTGGAGATTCGTGCAGGATCACGACCAATTTGCAGCGTAAATCAATCTCAAATAGTCCTTGTGGTCCCAAAACGATTGCAAAAATCGAACCACGTATCAAATGTAATCGTGAACGAATCTCCACGGCCGGCAAGAGGGGTGCGACTTCTCTACGCCACGCCCACCTCTACCCCTGCTGGGACTGTTGCTTTAGCTAACGAGTGCTAGCTCGTTCAAAGTGACAAGAGGCGTCCACATTTCTCTGACATGGACTATTCATCCAAGATCAAAGACTGTTCATCCAAAGATCGAACTGCAGTAACGGCGATCTCAGAGAAGCCAGATCCCGTTGCGTTGTGGCTCTTTTGTGGTCGTAATGATTGAAATGTATCTGAAAATGGATGAATATATATGGAATGAAATTTCTTCGCCGGGAAATGGATCGGCCCCATCATCACCTTACACCCTGCTTGTAGCAGTGCCCTGAAACGGCGATCGGATTGGAGCAGGCATATGAGGGATCACTTTTGAGGCCATAGAGAGGATTGAAAGGCCCTTATTGAAATAAATACAAAGAAAACAAGAATAATAATTGTTTGAAACGCTCCCTGCCGGGTTATTCGGACCGTTTTTAAATTGGCAGTCGGAAGCGTTCCAGTGGAAAGAGCGTATCACTTGCAAAGCAGACCTCCTTCAGACCTTTGACAACATCGAAACGTAAGACCAGTCCTCAAGAAGCGGCCTGGTTTCACACAGATCATACAAATATTATGCAGCTGATTTCAAAAGTCAGAGTGTTTATTTCCATTTGGTAATGTTAAAATGGTCGTAAAATTGCCACGCTGTAAATCTTTGAATCGTGACCTAAAATTGTCCATTTCAGCCTCCGCCGCTGTCTGAGCTCGCCGACTCACCTGTACCAGCCGAAGCTCCAGCAGCACCACCTCCAGCACCACCTGCAGCACCACCTCAAGCACCAGCCCCGGTTGCTCCTCCACAAGCTCCTCTTGCTCCTCCACAGGCGCCATTCGCTCCTCCACAGGCTCCATTTGCTCCTCCACAGGCGCCACTCGCTCCTCCACAGGCTCCATTTGCTCCTCCACAAGCTCCATTTGCTCCTCCACAAGCTCCTCTTGCTCCTCCACAAGCTCCTCTTGCTCCTCCACAAGCTCCTCTTGCTCCTCCACAGGCCCCATTCGCTCCTCCACAGGCTCCTCTTGCTCCTCTACAGGCTCCTTTCGCCCCTCAGGCTCCCTTTGCTCCAGCTGCTCCACTAGCAGGGCCGTATGGTCCACAAGCAGCAGGATTCCCACCAGCATCATTATTTGCTGCTGCTCCACCCTTTCTCGCAGGCGGAGGAGGTGGAGGAGGTTAGTTAGAAAACACCAAGTTTGTTACACTAAGTTTCTTTATCGTCTATAATGTGCTAATGAAACAGGTGGCTGTTTTTCTACGGACACATGGGTGACGACTCCCAATGGTAAGAGACGAATGGATGACCTGAAAGTTGGCGACTTCATTCTCACAGCCAATCAGACGACGGTTTGTTCGTCTTGATAATCGGGTCCTATTTGAGCCCTCTTTCCAGAATTTTTGACTTTCAGAAAAATCTGGAAGATAAGTGAATTTTTTTCCATGTGTCATGTGCAGCTGGTGCCCTTTTCCAAATGTCACATGCGACGAGTTTTCTTCCTTTTGAATTTTAGTTGAAAACGCATTCTATTAAAAATAATGTATGGATCAAGCCCTCTCTTGAATAGAGTTGGGGTCGGGTTTGTTTAAAAAGGCTGAAAATGTGACGTTTACACGGTACCAAAGCGCGCATCAAGGCTAGGATCTTGTCATTTGTGCTGAAACCCGCCGCAGTTTTCATTAACAGCGTGACGATGTACGCAGCACTGTGTCTGCGTCTCCTCGCTCCGATGCTCTCTCGTCTATACTCACTCCACCCCGCTTAGTGTCTCTTTATTGCTGCATTGTCTACTTCACGAAAAAATTGCGCTTAACTCCAGCGTTTTCAGATTTCTTTTTTTGCTACTCTTGTTATCGAGCGGAGCGACGTTTTGCCCGTGAGACGTGCCATACATTCAACAAGAATCACCGAAAAGCGACATGTGTCTCCGTTAGACAAACCCTTTTCCAAAGAATCTGTTGCAACAGCAAAAAAATTTCGATGAGAAAGCGGTTTTTGAAATAGACATGAGTAAGAACAACTGAAGTTAATTAGTTGTGATTTTTTTAATTCGTCTTTCGTGGCAGCTGGTTAAGGAGGCCGTCTTAGAAAACGGTGACAGTACTACTCCAGACTGATCATGGGTGTGCTTTGAAGGACGAAATAGGCTGTAGAGCACCAACAGTGCAGGCAGTTATTACATACACTTTGGCCTAAGATATCCGAGGCAGCTTTGACGGACCACTGTTTGTTTTAATATTATCGGTCACGCACCCTTTTTCACATTGCCAAGTGCTGAGGAATTGATACTACCAGCTGCCAGTCGGAATGCTTTCGCACCATGCCACCAGAATAGCACCCACGGGGCTAATGAGCCACATATTCGAGCAGCAATGGGTTGTTGTGAATGGAGTTTTCCATAATAAATCTCAAACGGTCAGCAGCCAAAATCAGAGTTCAATCTGAAACTTGATACTGTGAAGTAAATCTCACTACTCTATGTAACGAGCCATCTCTTAATAGCTCCTTGGCCGATAAGATGCGTGTTTTGAAGGTGTATTTCACAATATCATGATAAATGGAAGATTTTTATTGACATCGCCAATTGGTCGGTTGCAACACCCCTAAATCAAACTTGCGAATTCTCTGTTGTCGATAATGGAGTTGTGGATGGCCAGTTGACCAGAAATGACAAAAGAAGCAAAGAAAACTGTTAGTAAAGCCAATAACAAGTACCACCTCTCAAATAATGAAGGGGCGTGCCGGAGGAGTTGTACGAATTCACATGCTTCACGGATCCATAACCTTCGCGTATTCAACTCAGCTGCGACGCCGCAATACGCGCTGCGTACCACAGGGTGCGCGCGAGGTATCTCGTCCAAATGCTGAGATTAGTCGCCAAATGCTGACTTTGTAAGACCCTACCGCCAGTGTCGCGCACTTGTGAGCCGCATCAACGACATATCTGTGCTACTCGTGGTTACTCTATCCCAATTACTAAATAGATTCTTCGACACGACTTTTGCTGGGGTTGTTCCTTTACCTGTTCCTATTCTTAGATCCACAAGGCAGTGTTCATGAGTTGAGCGAGATATGTGAGATGCATAAGTGATTCCAGCGTCTGAATTCGGAATATGTTCAATCAGTTTGAAGGCAGCGATTACGATATTTTTCAGAAGGGTTTAGAGGGGACGTGGGGTGCTCAGTGGTGCCAGTGGCGAAAAAAGCAGAGAAATTCGTCAAGAAAACGCAAAACGGGACCCCCTTTTTGACAGTTGAATTTTGCTTATGAACGGGTAACAGCTCAGTAAGCTGACGTATGAAGGAGTTTACCGCTTTGCGTTCGATGGCAGCATGCCAAACCATGCATCAATCGAGTCGCTTCAGTTGTAGACTATACTTGACTAGGGGGCGGACCGCTTTTGGGGACGGAGTGCTTTCAAAGTCCGGCTGAGCAACCAGCGCAACTACCTTCATGAAGGCTTCCTTGGCAGCCAAGTAGCTGTTTCGTGTGGTGAATGTACGTCCCCGATGTGCTCCCTCTTTATCGTAATACTTCCCTTTAAAAGCATCAGTATGGTTTTTTTTTGTTGATTACAAAATGTCAGACCCGCACATGGTATGGAAAAATATTATTCACCGTTATATTATTTTGCTTGATCAATTGTAAATTTTTAGGCGTATTTCACTCCAATGACATTGTGGATTCATCGCGAGCCGGAAGTGGTGACAAAATTCGTTACAATTATGACCGACTATGGCAAGATGCTCGCACTTACGCCTCGGCATTTGATATTCCGGAACAAATGCGATGGTAACACTTTTCGATGGTTTCCGCCTGCTTTCTTTTCCCATTCATGAAAGATGTGTGAGAGTGCTAGGCTGTCGATGTTATGAGGCTGACAGGCAGGCTTCTATGATCATAGTGCACGCTAAGATGGGAGGTTTAACGTTGGAGGCAGCGCTAACCTTCCAAAGCTTGAACCTGCCAAATGATGCTAAATAATGAAAGTTGGGAACAGGGACAACTTATAATTCCTTCACAATGTAGTTATTACGACTGCGAATTGATTTGAAGAAACTCTGAGAACCCTTCCAAAAGACTTTACAAAGTGGAATTTCGTTTTAAAACAGCTAAACCAAAATAAACAGCTCGGTGCTTGACAACTTTTCCGACATGGATTACAATCATTCCTTGAAAATCATAACAGTACCCTGAAATTAATGCATAGTCCCACTCAAAAGATGGCGACCATATTGTGTAGCATGACCTTATCTAAGACCCCCTCCCTCTGAAGGAAGTAAATTAGTAGTCTAACAACAGTATAATTATTATAGTAAGGCGTAAAAACGAACAATGACAAAACATTTGGCATTCGTCATCTCTTGGGATGCGCCATGCACTTTGCTTCCATTTTAATCCAGTAGCATCTGGATACAGTGTCGCTCGGCCCCCAGACAATGCCTAACCACTGGGGCGCGGCCGCGGCCATCGCGGCCGAGTTCGTTTGGCGCGCAAATCGAAATGGGGCGCATTCATCTGGACCAATACACCTACGGCGCCTACCGCTACCGTATACCGCTCGCACTACCAACTCGGCCGCGATCACCGCGGCCGCGCCCAGATGGTTAGGTATTGTCTGGGGGCCGCGTCGCTCAGAATGGATCTTTGCAGACGACTCAATCTGAATCTACTGGTCTTCATATACCAGACATGCTGTGTATCAGGTGTCGTCTCAAGAGAAACAGAGGGCTTTGTTGGTCTGTAAGGGATTATGTGGAAAGCGGGACCTTGCGATGTGCCAACTGACGCCACTTGCCGCTATAATACCTCCGCCCTGACATGCTTACATGTTCAGTCAAACGAAAAGGATGGGGTTATGTGCGACTTTAGTATAAATGTTTGTTCGACTTGGAATCTTTTGAAAACCTGTCTGTTTTCAGAATATTATGCTGATCGAGTAGATGTTCTTCCGCCAAACAGTCAAGCTGTCTATGCAGAAGAGCTAGAAGTTGGCGATTGCGTCTTCCTCCTTTATAAGGTTATTTGAAAGTCTATTCTTACTTAACCTTATTATAATTTGCACATTCCCAGGAAAAAGTGGAGCCATTAACAGGAGTGCAACTATTATTTTTTTCAAAAAATTCCGGCAAAAAAATGGCTATTTATGAGACTTCGGAGGAAAATAAAGAGCTTTTGATGCCTACAAGATAGCCCTGGCAGATTCTAAATAGAAAAAATTTCGCTTTCAAGTACTGGCTGTAGCTCCTTTTACCTCAACGTTTTCATATACATATTTTTTGATTTTACATCCTTCCATGAAAATAAGACTCCCCAGAATGATGAGTAGTTCATTATTGGGAACAATGAAATTTGTTTCACAAAAATGCTGGGTTGTGAACAAAACTTTCGCCCCAGAAGGGACTCGAACCCGCGTCTCTCGCTGTCCGGGCAAGTGCGCTACCAGTTACAGTACCGGGACACCGCTTCATTCCAACTCAGCTTTTTTATGCTGAAAGCTGTGGTACGTATACCTTAAAAAGAAGAGTTGGAATGAAATGGCGCCCCGGTAGTGTAACTGGTAGCGCTCTTACCCGGATAGCAAAAGGTATGGGTTCGACTGCGGGGTGAAAGTTTTGTACACAATCCAGCATTCTTGTGAAACATTCGCAAGGCCAAAAACAACAGTTACAATCAAAAGTCAAAATGAAGTTTGTTTTAATGTCGTTTGTGAAACTGGATCTCGGGAAGGGGAGGGGACCTTCAGTTAGGCTGTCCAATACTGAAGATAAGAATTGAAGCGCTCACGACACGCAATCGAGTCATTCGGAACGTACTTCTGATAAATATCGGTGTGGTGTGGTAGTGACGGTGGAGTACTTTCGCTTATGCACTCCCAGTGGTCCGAGGAGACGGTCCTGATTATGAATAATGGGCCTCTATTCTTGGGCCTACGGGCGGGAGAGCTACACGGTCTATGACTAAGTGGAGCAATGGGATATTATGTGGGCAAGATGAGTGGGATATAGGACACTCACAGGCCTTCACCAGAAGTACGCTTCAAGTCAGTTCTTTCCTTTATATCTTAAACTTGGTGATAGAGAGCGTAAAGGAGTGCTCGCTAGTACTAAGACCAAGGCAAAAAGGAGTAGCGCCACCCCAAACTCCGTTTCCATCACGTTTTTTGTGCCGTAAGTTCAAGGCGGATACTTTATTCACGGCCCGGCGTTTCGACCGAATTGGCCTTCTCCTGTTTCGCTCCTGTGGTGATGAGTAGGTTTTTGAGAACGGCGATCTGGTCGAAACGCCTGACCGTGAATAAAAGTTCCACTCAAAAACCTCTACGGCTCAAGAAACACATTGCAGTAAATATAAACGTCGAGGTTCAATGAGAGGAGAAGTTCAAATTCTATAAAACTTGTTATTCAGCAAACTTGCAAATGCCAGATTATGTATGTAACGGCCTCATTAACTTTTAGCATGGGTCATCACAATAAAATTAAGTTGTTTATTTGTTCATAGTGACATTATTATGAAACAGTGAGAGAAAAAATCAGAAAAAAATGTTTATAAAAATCCAAAGGTGCAAAGAGGTATAAGGGCGAGCGAAATTTTAGTGAGGAAATCTTTATAATGAGGAAGGCACCAATAATACTGGAAAAATTCTCAGTTTGCTCTTTATTCGTAAAATGCGAGATTTGAGCACAATATTGTGACTACAAATGCGCTCGCCTCGCGCTACTCAAGAGTTTTGCCGATCCCTAGAGCTGGCTGATTTTTTTGCTTAGCTCAACATTTTTTTGTATATTAGAATTAGTGATAGAATTATTATAAGATTACTGCGAATTTTAGAACGGTTTTCGTCAGCAGAGACTCCAGGATATTTCGATTACGACCCGAAAAGGAGTTTTCTCACCGCTCACCCCAAATGGAAGGATAATAGTGAACGATATGTTGGCGTCGTGTTATAGCGATATTAATGAAGGGACTCTGCAAACGACTTACTTCTCTGTGAGAAATTATTTTCTACTAAAAATTTTATTTTTTTTCTTGTTTTCTCAACTACTACTGCATACGGTGTCGATGTTATCATAAGGTTACGACGTTATGTGTAAAATGCAGCATCTCACACGGGACCTGAACCCGCATCTATTCACTTGGCGCTATGCGCGCTATAACTGTAACGCTAGCGTAATGATAGGAACGGTGTCTGGAAATACTGCTTTGTACGACGTAGGGTTCTGCTGTTACATTAGTGTAGTATTTGCGATTTTGGGAGAGGTCCTATTGTGGAAACGGAAGGGGCGTGGTTGCGAGAGAGAGAGGGAGTAGTTTTCGACGGGGTTATCGACGGGTTTGGCGGAAATCGCGAAAGAAGTATGAAATAGAGAGAAGATAGCATTTGCCATCTCTTCATTCATATTTACCCCCCTCCACCCCTACTCGGCGGTCGTGTTGGAGGTAAAACTGGGCGGTGCTGGAGCATGTCGAGTTGTCTTGGGATAAAAAACGATGTAAAAACAGCCATAATGGTGAAGGTAGTATTTGGAGGAGGAAAAGAGAAGGTAGTGTGGGGGAGCCTCTCCAAGGTCAGTGGTGGCGTTAGAAGGGGTTGTACAGAGACCCTACTGGGCGAGAAGACTCGTGAAAGGATCAACCCTGGTTTAAGGCAGGATTTTCTGCTTTTAGACACGAATATGCTCGTTTAGTTGTGTATGCTGTCAAATAGACATCGGCCTGTGAAAATAGGGTTTCCCAGGATAATCTGGGTGAGAAAAGTGGGTTGAAGGGCGTGCTATGGGTTCGAATTTCCAATTGTGGGATCTAATTCCCATCGTAGTGGGGCAAGCTCGAGGAAGAACCCTTGGTTCAGTGGGAGCAACACATGTTTATACTGCATCTCTGGTTCACCGAGCTATTTCTTGAATCGTGTGCGGATCCGTCGTCCGCCTCCAATGCTCTGCAAGCCTGTTTTTCCATGTCCTTAGGGGACTGGCTAGTGCGTCGACTTTGTCATAAATTAGTCTGGTTTTGAATGCAGAATAATCATTAAGCTCTACTGTTTGGACAATGGGAGCCTTTTGGCGGGCCCCCCTGAAGTATTGAGCCCAACATGTCCCCGTTCGGCACACCTATTATACGGAAAGGAGAATCTGCCAGCTTCAGATGTCAGGAGGATCTCCTACTTGCATCAGCTACCAACTTCAACCTTTTTTCCATCCCCTAGAGGCTTCAAATCCTTTTGTTAATCCCCTTTATGTCAATGCCGTTCGTTTGGCTGTCGATGTTCATAAATCCTATCTTTTTATGAAAATTTCCGAAACGACTCTTTCCAGATTATTGAGAAAAGTGTCTAGAAGATTCTGTCTGTTTAGGTTATGACATCATTTCGGAAACGAATGTATAATTTATTTGGATCGTGGATTGACCAATCGGTAGGCATATATCTTCCAAAGTCATTTTCAACGTGCACACAACACATCCTCACCTATTAGCTTGTCACGTTCATTGAAGGCAATGACCACAATGGTTGGAGGGCGGTGCGGTTTTGGTGACGTCATATAACTTCTTTGGTGGACTAGATCCCTCAACGCGCTGAGAGAGTGGCTCCTGTTGCTGTTCCACTGTTAGCCTTCAATGACGTCATCACATCGCACCGCCCTCCAACCATCGTGACCACTGCCTTTAACCTCTAGCTTACACTCCGCTCCAGCTTACGTGCACTTTGCAAGCTCGGTTCTTTTATGGCATACATCTCGTTCAGGTTGACCTTCCGTTCGGGTCGGAGTTTTCCATGGAACTGTTGCGGCTCATTGTGCCATACATCAAATAGAATCTCACATCGCAATCATAATAAAACATATTATCAAATGTCGTTCGTTGTAAATTTTATCCCATGTGAAGCTTCAAAGGCCCTTTGTGGAAAACGTTACTCTGTTGTTCAAATCAATCATTTGGATAATCGATGGAAGTATAGTAGTATTTGAACTAATGTCACTCATTGGTACTACTTCTTTCTCCACTAAGTTTCTATCTGTGTGAAGGTATGCAGCGCTTTTTTTCCAATGCCTACGCAAGAGTCAGACCTGCTTTCCATCTCTTCTTCCATAGAGGGATATTCTACCAGTTTTTTGAGCTGGACAGTCTCATGGGATCAGGGACTTAGCATGAACAACCTAAAACACTCATCGGCAACCTCATTCGTCATTGTCGGTTGTCAAGGTTTTTTTTCCTTTCATGCCGCCAATTCGGCCTGTTGGAGGCCTATATGGAACTCTCGCTCCCACCGAAAGACATCCGTGTAGTTTTTTCTGTGGTGATTATTACCTTCGGCGGTACATTCCGCTCTATCGTATTTTTTACCCGTCAGATTTCTGGCCTATGGCCATAATCGGCTTTTAAAACCTTTTCAGGTTAGGTTGACGATGCAATCCTGTGGTGTGGAAATTGTTTCAGCAAAATCACTCATCGTGGTCCTCACTGAGACCTACAAATGACAATCGTTGGATTTTCATCAGTTGTAGAGAGCGAATAGCTTCTGCCTCGGAGAGGACCTTAGCTATGCGCACCGCATGAATAGGATGCTCGCAGCCTAGCCTAGCCTAGTGGTCCTTGAGCATGTCGCTTT
Organism: Teladorsagia circumcincta; assembly: GCA_002352805.1. Taxonomy (NCBI): domain Eukaryota; kingdom Metazoa; phylum Nematoda; class Chromadorea; order Rhabditida; family Trichostrongylidae; genus Teladorsagia; species Teladorsagia circumcincta. The sequence goes on from KZ345012.1 coordinate 468,608, forward strand.
TCGGCACACTGCATAGCTCAGAGGTCCATTGAATCACCGATTAGCCTCCTTTGTAGCCGTCAGTCTCGAGTTGTGCCTTCAGAGGTACGCTGTCGAGCTCCAGTAATGTTGTCTCTTCTGTTGGCTCTTGGTTTGAACTTGTGCTGTTTTTGTTGACGAAAATAATTTCCTGAAAAAGTTTCGAAGAGCGTCATAAAAATTTCAAAAATTTCACAAAATTGTCTACATAAAAATTGCTCCCGTAGAAAGTCCTATCTTAGCAAATATTCACTGCTTTGCTACTACTTGAAGCTGTCTTCCAGTTGTAAATCCCTCTTAAAGCGTATCCTCTTGAAACAGTACTTTTGAGAAGCAGTAATTGTCGTTATTTGAGCCAGCTTGTGAAAAATGTTTAGACGTCACTTGGGATTGACTTTAGTAAGTGGGCAAGTCGATATGACGAGTTTTCGGAAAAAAGTGCACCCGTCAGAGAGAACGAACTTGAGATTGAAATTTCAACCACGAAAACTTCAGCTTCAAATAGCATGCCACCAGGGGCAGATATTTCATCGGGTTTGGTGCTCAAAGATTGCACTATGCGTACAACCGAACCTGACTGCTGAAATGATTGAAATCGGGAAAAACTTCTCTCTGGGCCAGCGTTTGAATTCAACAAGCATCAAGGAGCATTGGTCCCTCTTCCGGTGCTAGAACTGACCCGGGAGATCTTTCATGAGGTGACCAGTTTTCCTCAAACGATCTTCAGCACAATATAGGAGTGCGTGCATCAAGAAGCTCGAACGACACACCTTTCTGGCACTAGTTTTTGGTAAAAACGTACCCATATGGGTTACTAGTGGTCTTGACTGGAAGATGAGATCCACCACTAGCCGCGAGTACAAATCTCCCGGCATCATGCAAGCGCCAGACGAAAATGCAGAACATGGTCACCACGAGGATTTGAACTGAGGACCACTTCATCACCCCTTTTTGGCATTCAGAGGACCTTTCAGAGATAATAAACTACAGCTTTGTGTTCCACGCACGTACACTTCATATCATGCAGGAAACCGTTTTGAGAAAACTCAGCATTTCCTGAAAGACCCTCCTCATAGGGATTATAGCGTTGAGCGCGTTCAAAAAGCTCTGACGGAGTGCTGTCAGAAATCACCTCCCCCAAATGAGCGGAAGTTTCACTTCGACTGAAAAACGAATGGGATGAAGTTAAACGAGCCACAGGCTTCACTCTATCCCCTCTGGGTCTGCTGGCCACCAACGTCCTCGCTTTCGTCGTTCAACTTTATCGGGCGCTAACGGTTCGCCAAATACTGCTGCCATATGGGTACCTCGGCGACATAATGAAATCTCAGCGGATGCGATGTCGGTTTTCCTCTTTAAGTAACGTTCAAAAAGAGGACAGTCATTGAGAGATGGTCCCCTCCGGAACGCCCAGTTGTAGGCGTCACCATCTTCCGTCTCTCTTAGGCTCATTTTCATTAGAGAATAGCACCAATCCCATGCTGGAGCGTATTTCCGCGATTTTCTTCCTCAATCTGATGCATTACTTCACCCAAAAGTGTGACTTTTCTATCTCTCTTTGAGAAGTCTCCATCAAGCATTAGCTCTCAGTCATGAGGGCGCGCCCTGGTGAGCATTCCGTCATAATTCCATCTTCTCCTCAGCGCCGAAAAACTTACTATCGGAGCTTTTCGTTTTTTCTGCCGAACATATAAACAATCTAAATGCTATAAACAATTGATGGCCACTCCTCATTTCGACCCAATTTGTCCAAGCGTTGGCTGTTGTTACACGTCTGCCAGTACGATTCCTCTTCAGGCTATGTGTGAATTGACGCGATATCTTATCTCTTCAGTTACCGTTAACAATCACTCTCAATCTTACTGTACACTTTAGAATGTATCGTGTAGCACTTCTTCACAAGTAGTGCTGCCAGGTGTGATGGTCATGATCGTTCAACTGTTCTTGCGACTTTTCAAGATCCCTCGCCTCCAGGTAATATTTATTGTACACTTTACCTTATTTATTGCCAGCTTGAACCCTATTTCCGACCTGATACATAGCGCAAACAATGACTAGTGAGCATTTGAGTTGCTGGTAACTTAGCAAAGTTTTGAAATCCAACGAAAGAGCACTAGAAAACTCGAAAATCAGTGTTTTCAATGTCGTTATCCTTAATTTGAAAATGCCGTGTTTTCTGCAATTGTTTTTTGAATAATTCGTGTGTGGCAGACAGCGCGTTTCCCGAGCGCCTCGAACCGGCAATAAAGGTGATGGGTAATGCTGAGTTTCACATTCATTCTCTTCTCGTTTCCGCCCTCCAACCCCGACATCCTCCAATCCGATGGTTACATTGGATAATTTCAAGGATCTGGTAAACCGATTTATTGAACTGCTGGTCAGTATTGTTATAGGCCCTCTAAAGTGATTTTCAAGTATGACTAATGTCTTCTTTGACTAATGCGTAACTCGGTAACTAATTGTAGTCACTTATTTTTTATGCGTATACCAGTGATCCGTCATAGATCCACCGAAAGTGGCTAGCCTGAGAAAACCTCAATATTACCGTAATCCCGCTCACATATCACCTCAAAATCCGTACATCTCCAATCTGGACGAACACCTGTATCTCTGGCATCTCGCATCCATGTACACTCAGCTTTTTACGACGCGCACCAGTTGATTGTGTCCTAGGCTTTTCTCATTATCTCACTACGGGTGGGTTCAGCTGGGTGCTGCGACGAATCAATATTGTTTTAATGGTATTTCAATAGTAAACCCTTATGGTCACTGGTCAACCCCAGTCTCAGTGACTTCACCTCGTTCACAATTTTCTCGCATTTCGTGCACACCGCTTTTTCCCGCCCCATCAAATACATGAGCCGAGGAAGTGCGCCTCGATGCCGGCTTACCTTCTTTTACCTCGTCCTGAGCCCTACTCTGTCCCCAGATCGCCTTTCAACTACATCTTCACCTCACTCTTCACTCAATTATTCTACTCCCTGGCTCCAACTGCACGCTGATTAGCTCAAACCTCTGGAGGAACCCCAGGAACAAGCCCAATCCCTCTACTCGCCTTCTTGGCCCATCTTCCTCACCTTTTCTGTTAGCACAAGCTTTGGTTGATCTCGCTTATGTTAGCACTGCAGTGTGAGTGCGAAATGGAATTGAACCATCTCTTCTACTTCCAATCTCATCACTCTTAGCGAAGTCGGTGTGTGATGACAGCCATGCAATTCCAAACACGCTCGTACATCACGTCAAAGTCCTCGGTCCAAAAGGACCAGATTCCTCACGAAGTGCTGCTTTTCTATGTTTGCTGACAGTGCTCGGATTTGTTAAATTATTTTCGTTTATTCTGTTCTGCACCAATTTTCACCATTTTCACCCTAAATCTACGCCCAAGATTCTCCACCATCATCCACATCAACACATGTACTGTATCTGGTCGGCATCACGTACTCTATGCTATCTACTTTCAGTTTCCTCATATGCACAACCTTCAGCAGAAGAGCAGATTTGAGGTATCGGTCGGTATTGCGGAGTGTTTAGAGCTCTGTTAGTAGACTGTTAATAGTGGTGGAATACCTGTCTAGATAAGATCCAGTTATATAGATAACTGAGGCCAATCAATAATTCAATGTGAGTAATCTTTTTCTTTATCTAGAAAGCCAAGCCGTTCACACTTCATTGCTCTCTGCTTTTACTCGTACTGGTGTACGCATTTGCCGGAGGTGCAATCTTCAATCGACTTGAAGCTGAGGCGTACCAACGTCATCAAGAGGATAATCGAAACGAGAAGATTCGTTGTGTTTTGAAGGTGCTTTACTTTACCATGTTCCTTTCTTTCACCAATGACTAGAGCGATCAATTAAGCATCACAAGGTAAGTTTGGTTTTGTTAGTCTTACGCCCACATAAGCGGGAGTCATCATGAAGGGAAACCTAATTACCGGTACTTACAAAATTGGCCACGCCTTCCCGCGCAAAACCACGCCCACTTTGTCGATTCAAGCGAAAAGGCAATCAATTTTCCTGCTAGCCGAGCAGTAATCAGGAACTCTTCTTGCAAAGTTAATCAATATGTCTCCAAAACGCGAGAGATTCCCGCAGTTATATAACCATTTTTTCTATGTTAAGATTGTGCTGTCACGGAGCCTCATGTCGATCTAAATGTTTATACAATTTGAGACTCCAAAAGTTTATTACCAAAATTAAAACACCAAAGCATTTTTTTTTCTAGATATGTGAGTCAGCCTCTAAGAATAACCCGTTGTGCCAGCCATGGCAACACCCCTCAAGCGGGGGAAAAGTATATTTCTTTAACACCTTTCAAAAGAACAAACCATTTAATGGTAAAACCCGGCACTTCAATTTTGCACAGAATATCAGAGGTGAAATCTTATGGATAGCAAACAAAGACATTTTGCTCATGTCGCACTTTGGCGGTTTTTTTTTCTTGGCAGAGATTGCCGTGCCGTCATTGACAGACGTTCCCCAACATAATATTCCTTGAATGTCACTCTATAAGTGGGCACAGGCCCTCCCTCACTGCCTTCGCCGTCTTCAAAATATGACGTCATCTGTCATCGTGGTCGAGCTGAAGAGGCCTACCGCAACTGCTTCAGCCGCAAATCTCTTCGGCACCAGCCTTTCAGGAAACTTTGTAATGGTCCTCGATCCGTCGAGTACCCCATTGAGCTCGATCCGCGCACCAAGTTTCCAAGACAAATTTTTCTGATGCCGTCCACGTACATACATACATGACAAGTAGAAGTATAGTAACGGTATTGTTCGGAATGAAACCATTACCGTCGTATTTTGACTCTCCTTCCTAATTGCTCCACCATCCATCGAAGCAGCAACTGCCATTTGATCGCCGTTGGCGTGGTGCCAGCGTTCAACTTCACACAAGCGACCTGTACGACACTCCTTCGGTCAACTGGAAGCTTCCTTTTTTCGGGCTTTCAACCTCCCAATTCTTTTTTAGGCCTGGCACCTCTTGGATCTATGCTTCCATCTTCATGCATCAACTTATAGCGATTGCTGCCTTCAAGTCAGTGTCAACCGTTCCTTCCCACTACTCGAACAATGGGATCGCATTTGTCGTTTTGTGGAGGGGGAGGGTCGCATTTCGGGATTTCGGGGCTGAGCAAGGTCGACCACCGCTGAAAAAATGTGAAGCGGGGTCGTAAAAAGGTTGCCTTCGAGGGGCTCCACGAGATTTTGGCGAAAAAGGTAAACTAAATTAGATAAGTGGATCTGCCGCTCCATTATATCAATTCATTCCCCCCTCCCCCGCCCTACCTCACCCTCCCCAGTTCGAAGGTGTTTCGGAGGAAAAAATGGGCGGAGTCAGGTGTGTCGACTGGTCTCATAATCAAATACTATATGAACCTAAAGAAGTAATCATGATGGCGAGGGTGGTGATCACGGTAGGAAGGAGGGGTGCCCTATTGAGGGAACCTAACCATAAGACTGATGGTCGTGGTAGGTGGGGGGATGGGGGCGCATCGAGTCCCCCCTAGGTTGGTGCCGCAAAGTTTTGACGATGGTTGAACGATGGTCAAAGGGAATGACGCGATGGTTGAACCTGTCATAAGTACAGTGTCATGATCTGACAAGGAGCCCACAAGAACATTTTTATGTTTTATATTTATTTTTATGTGAACAGTACTATTTCCACCACGAGGAAGCCTTTTTCTGGAATGGGACCTTAACCATACTGCAGGATTGTGGCGTGGTCAATCTTACCTGGTTTTTCAACTGATCTCTAGTACTATCCATAGACAGCCATCAACCGTTGAAACTAAGGGAATACTTACAAAAGAACGTTGACATGACCTTTCTCCTGTTGAACTGAATTTTTCAGATACTGGGTGAGGCGTCCCCAGCCTCGCTGGAGGCCAGGTGGCGGAACTTCACAGCGAACAGGATCGCCGACTGCTATGAACCAGAAAGGTAACAGCTCGACTAGCAGCTTTCTCGTCTTTACTCGAAGCCCAGAACCTTTCTCTCACCTTTCAACCAAACACGAGTTATTGATTCTTCTAGATGGTTTTATGGATGTCGACGCCGTTTCCTCGACAGTCCCAGGGGAGAGGTTTTCTGAGATGCTTTCCTCATCAGGGCGAAAGATACAGTTCTTCAGATTTTGCGCTTTCTTTGTGGTTCTTGACAATTGAGGACAACTACCGTTCTCAGCAGACGGTAGATGACCTTTATTCCACACGGGTACGCGACAGGAGGCCCCTCGGGCGGCGAGATGACAGAGACGCAAATGGGTCGGCGGACGAGTCAGTGCAGTGCGTAGTGTGCGATATTAAATGTGAAATGCTACGCTCTGGTCAAACTGAGCTAAAGCGATATAGTGCGCGCTGCGACTCGTCCGCTGACCCATCTGGTTCCGCAATTTCGCCGCGCGGCGGGCCTCCTGTCAGGTACCCATACCACACCTTTCGCCCACATCCTGACCACCTTTCTGCACCACGTCATCCACTTTGAAGCATTTCAACGCTTTGGCTGAGGCGAAGCTCTTCATTTCCCTGGTTTAGGACCCTTTCCTGGGGCCATAACAGGCCGAATAGTAGAAGCACCTGAGCATTTCTCTTACACTATACCGGTTCCTATCAGAAGTACACTCTAAATGATCGATAACATGTCCCGAACGCTCTCATTCTTTTATGTATTGAAGAATACAATGGAGTGCTTCCCCTAACTGAGTTTTCATCATATATAATACATAACTCTATGCAGAGCTCAGCATTTGCGAGCAAACTTAATGTAGACCAATAGAGTATATTTCCTCCTCTTTCCTCACCATAAGCCTTCCTTTCCCCTGCTAAATGTTGTGCGTTGTGCCAAAGAGAGGGTAGGAGGCGGCGGTACGGCACAAGCATGGGGCTACCTCCTCCCGATACCCATGAACCCGCGATACTCCCAAAAACACTAAACTGCACAACAATATTCCTAACCTTTGCTTCTCGATCCCTTTCATGGTGCATCTATTAAAGGCGCACTGTTGGATCGAGTTGGTATGGTTATTCCGCTTAAAATTAAGAGTAGAGGTTGGAGATGTATAGATAGAGGAAAAAGAGAACGGCAGCACATCAAAAATGAGACTCTTTTCTCTCTAAGCTGTGGAAGGTTTCAAGAGACATAGTAAGATAAGAGATAAAGCAGCGGCACGGAGATCGAAAAGAATTGATGGCGAGGGATAATGGATACGAGCGAGAGCGGGCTTGGCCAAAGACGTCAATTGGTGGGCGGAACCTTGGATGCTGGGGAAGATCCGTGCGAATCTCAATGCCTTAGCCACTTTGCCTGGAAATGTCGTGCGGAGAGCAGCATGCCCCATATGCTTGCCGACCCTTTTACCTCTCTTGCGCTAGGCCTTCGCTCTACTGACCCAATGTGGGTTGTGCCCTGTCCTGAAAGCATCGTGCACGGAGACCGCACGATTCTACCTTGACCCGTCCTCGAAATTAAGAAAGGAAAGAACGGGAAATTCATGCCTGTTTCTGTGAGCAATCCAAAAACTAAGTAAGCGCAACCTCTTCAGTTTGCCACCTTGAAGTGTCACAAATGTTGGCGACAGAAATTTGTTACTTCGGATGTCGTCACCGAGGACTTTTTAGTTTTTTATGACAGCAACATTTCTCGCTTCAACTGCAACCCAATCCAGATCTTCGAAAGCTGAATTTTACTTCTCTAAATTCCACGTCCTTGAGTTCCGGTCCTCGTGTCCACAAAGTATGTTTTCCGAAGGTTTGTTTCTTAGGAACTGAATTTTCATGCACGAAGCTTTGAATGATCTCTCTCCCTAATCAATGATGAGCCATATATGGGAACTGAGCAAGGAGTTCCCGTGTAGGATGCCTCCGAGGGTGTATTCCGCGATTAAGTAGGTGTATGGTATTTTTCCTCAAAGGGAAGGTAGTGGTAAGGATAACTCAACTCATAAAGTGCAGAAAGCACAAAAAGTGTCAAGAAACTGAAAATCACGCTCCAGGCTGGTCACATGAACGAGATCCATCATGCAAAATAGCTAGTGCTAACCACTGTAAATCCTCCAAGGATCCTAGCAAGTCTACCTACCACTTGGGTCAACTTATTTCGCCTATATACGACCCACCCCCACTCCTATATTTCATGTATCCCTGCCCTTCAGATTAGCTTGGAGGAGTTAGTTGAAAGGTGCCGTCAAAAAATTGCGTAAGTTTCCGAATACTCCAAGAATCCAAGAAACTAATACAATCTCATCCATTCCGAAAAGGCACTGGCGATTTCGTCAGAGCTTCTCACATTCTCCGCCAAATACCACCCCTCTCTCCCACCCTGAGATTTTCCCTCTACCCATGGCGAGCCTGACTCAAAAGTCTTTCAACTTTTGCATTGTTAACAGAATTTCGTTCTTTGGCATGTATCGCAATTCTGCTAACGCAATTCTACCAATACCGTCACGACGGTGATGGTGGTGATTAAAGGCAAACTCCAGGCTCAGATCAACCTAACAACCCCTTAGAGTGGCTAGAAGTGCGTGGGACACAATTGTAGAAGGCGCGCCACGGTCCTGGATCTGACCGCGTCACTAAGACGCTAGCCGCCTAAGGACTTTGACACACCCACAGTTCCACCAATTGCGACATGCTCCTCCCACTGCTCGATATTTTGTCTGCGTCGCAATGTTGATCTGCCATGCTCTCTTCACTCGGATTTCTCTACCGCTCTCCGCGTTTCACATTATCTCTCATCTCCCTGCCGACCTTTTGAACTTCTCCGCAGTGCAGAGCGAAAAGCTCGTATTTCCTCTGTAATTTACCAGTTTTTCTTTCTTTTTTTCCACTAGCGGTCCACGTCCTAATTTCACATTTGAATGGAATACCCCATCAATTTAATCCCGAATCTTCCGAAATTTTTCGCTATTTTTCGAATTTTTCGGCATGTGTAGAACAACGCTACAATTGTTACTAACAGGCAGCTTACAAGATCAGCTTTACCTTTTTTACGTCATTGCTGCTCCATCGTTCTGGTAATGATGAATTGCAGGCCATTGTTGCTTCTGAAATGTTTTGCCCATTTAACGTATGATTTATATTTCAGAGACGAGCGAAGTGAATGGTCGTTTGTCACAGCTACGCTTTACGGCTTTGGCATTGTCACAACACTAGGTCAGAACTCAATCTATTCACCATTAAAACGAAAAGTAACAAAAAAAGTAATCAGGTGTTTTTATATTTTCGAAGGTGATCTCATCGAACGCAAAGAAAATTCATGTAAAATCACTTTTGCACAGTCAAAGTCATAATCACTGGCGCAGGTCGCTGTTGTATTGTTATGGTTTTCCGTTCGGAATTAAATAAGAGATTCGAAGAGGAACGGCAATGAGTGGGAAAAGGCAAAAGGAACCGCAGGAAAAGCTGCAATCGAGGACCTCACCTTTTTGTGAGGTTGACCTTAGTACGACGAAAAGACACGGCGTTGCAAGGAGAGGGGTGTGCGAGAAAGCGGGGCATACGGGAGGACGCATACACTGCGTATGCCGCGAATGAGTAAAAACGGCAGCGGTCCTAGCGGTCAAGGCGAGCCCTTGGCACCCTTGCCGCGCATGATTGAGGCTCTTTCAAAGGAACTAGTTCAAATAGTTCGTAGACGAGCACTAGCGTGCCGGTCCGCTTGTCTCACCGAGGTGTAAAGTCAACATCCCAACTTTTCACATATGTCGAGTGACACTTCTTAACCTGTTGGCTTTAACAAATTGACAACAGCGCGACAACTACAATACCGCCACTAACTTTTGAAATTTCTCCGCGTTGCGACGGATTTTAGCGTCGCAAAGCGTCGCCTCTTCATAACTCCCTCCAAAGAGGGTCAAATGATCGGTGCTCTACACCATTGGACTCGTCTCTCTATGGCGAGTCTAACCATGTGGAAAACTACGGTACTCGCCGTAAAAATTCAAAAAAAAAAAACGCGAAAAACGCGAATTCGCTTTTTTTCGTTTTTTTCGTTACAACTCGCTTCAGAATTAAGATTTTCGAAATATGAAAAAAGCATTGATTTCAACTCGTCGAGTTCTATAAGAATGTTATTTAAACTTCTGGAAAGCTCCACTTCAGATTGCGCCATGCACTCGAGCTTTGGCTCGAGAAAAAATTTGTTTGAATGTGGTGCGCATATAATCCCGATTATGCATCATGATCGTTCTTCAGAGAGATGGGTCTCAGCAGTTGCCCCAGAACGCGCCGCGTATTCAACATCGTCCGTTGTGTTGTGAATGGATCGATTGCTTTTTTCCAGATTTCATGGTCCCTATTCCATGGTGGCGCGTTAAATGACTTAACACGTAGTCCCTGCGCTCAACATCTCCTCCTCTCGTGTTCAATTGGAAATCATAGATCAATTCTCGGCTGGACAGTTAACCTATCTGGTGAAATTTTCCAATGTTCTAGCAAAGGTTTTTCCGAAATCTGAAAAGCTAGCGGGAAAATCTCTTCAA
>KZ345012.1:512185-559374 GCA_002352805.1 Teladorsagia circumcincta
AAGAAAAATTCAAAATAAGGCCGATGGCAGGTGATACACTAGGAATAACCAGGAGAGGGAGACACGCCACGAACTGCTCGAAATACCCCCTTCCAACGATCACCCTCCTCAAGGCTCACTCCGAAGTACTGTAATTGGTCCCTCACTTGACGTCCCCCCCCTCCCCCCACTGCCCAACGACCGAGCGCCGCTCACTTTTACAAGCGCGGAATGTGCGTATGGAACTCCAGTAACTGAGAGCAAAGCACTTAGCCCATTGCGGACTGGGTGTTTGATATTTTTTAGATACTTGTAAAATTAGTGTTAAATTATTGGTTACTGATAAACACGCGACAAAAACCTATGGAGGTGTACACAGTTCACCGGTTCGCAATGGGTTAACACAGTGAAAACATTGTGGCAGTACACGACAGATAACAAGTGGAGCCGGCCCAGCGGCGCGTCGTTTGAAATGAAAATGAGGAGCAAACTTCGACCCCGAAGTACAGGGTGGCGAATAATTATGTGCGCAATAATAAACGCTTCATTTCTGCTTACAAACATTGAAGGGAATTTTGTTTTCTGTAAAGTGAAAACTCAAATATCTTATAATCACGAAATTTCCAAATTAGGTGCAATCAGTTTTGATCTCGGCATCAATTTATTCGTTCATAGGATCAACGTGGTGCGGCAAAAGTTGCTAACATGCATGTTCTTCCGAATTTTATCAATTTCCTCGCAAATTCACCAAACTTTCAAAATCGTTTATGCTTCAAATCATAAGATGCTCTGGCTCTATGGAAGTGCGGTGAGCACGCCGCATTTTTTGGATACGGTAGGCACGTCCAAGGCAGCGGTCAACCGGAAGGCTTGGTGATTCAACGTTTTGTAGTGTTCTCTGGGCACTCTCGTGCATACACACTATTACAGTATCCATGCTTTCTTTCATCCCTTTAAAAGGCTTAGTGAGAAATGCGCAAAGTATGTGCTTTTCTGTCTGGACTCTCACGCATTGGTTGACCCCTGCTCCGTGGCCGTAATACCATTACATACATTTCGCGCGTACCGTATCCAAAAAGTACGGCGTGCTTACCGCACTTCAATAGCACCGATGCTTTTTATCTAAATAGCATATAACCGTGAATGCTTTATACTAAGTTTAACGGGCAACGCGTACGTATTTTCGCCACTCTGTGAAGGCGTCTCCGCTGATTAAGGGAGAAGTCTCGCAGCTCTTAATTTGCATAGATTTGTTGTATTGTTCACTTTCGTGAACTCTGCTTTAATGGTCCCAGCTATGTATTTTCTTCGCAAAATATTACATAAACAAGGTCATATTTTCTCAAAGTGGATGTGAAACGAGACAAATTCCACCCCACCTAGCCTAGCTTAAGCATACAGTTCCTGAAGAGACTGCTGCGTGGGCAAGTGTACAGATGATGGGAGTATTTCAATATATTTATAATAATATTATATTATATGACTGCCATAAAAGTGTCCTACAACAGGGGGGGGGGAGGGGAGGAGACACTTCATTCATGGCCGACATCAGCAAGCTTTACCTCGCACAGGCTGCCGTGGTTTATGGTACTTTTTCGGCACTCGGAATGTCTTTTTGCAGGTATTTGCAAGCCCCTATTAACGCAATCATCGGCTTCAGAATATGGATTCAGTCACCATAGCCATCAAGCTCAAGAGTGCATAATAATCACTTCAGTCTGAAGCAGCTACCCAATTTACCATCGATTTACTGTTCTGAGCACAACCCTGCATCATGTTCCCGAAGCAGATTCTTCTGACGTCGCCCTTGTAGAGGGCTATTATAAAATTAGCTAATAAAATGTGATGGGCACTCAAAGGAGATTTCCACGATAAGGTCAGGTCGGAAAGGGGGTATATAACTAACTTAAAGGGGGGGGGGCACACCTGAGATTGCGAATCGATGCGCTTCGCACCGAAGCGCATGCCCAACTGGTCTTGCAGAGCCATACCCGCGCCGCTCGCGCCGTGGCACGCTCCCCCTCCCGTCGTCTGACTCTAGCTGTCCAGCACAGAGGGCGTTGGTGTTCAAGAGGGCAGCACCGATGAGCAACGCGGAAATCAACGGGCGAGGCAGCCCCGTTCTTCGGATTTTGGGCATTTCTGATGATTTTTTCTTCATCCCTGCACTCCTGACCACCTCTACCTTGATCTAATGAGCTGCCATTTTATCGTGAGCTCCGCCTTCAAATGATCTGACGAAATCATCCGGCGAGTTTGGCCAAGTGTATTGAAATGGTTTCGGAGCGGAGAGAACTCCCTTTTTTCTACCCCCAAATACGATTCACATCTTTCATTTACAAATGAGAAACTTATCATCTGCGCAACCCATGATGGGCCAAGTTTTCCGAGACGGCCAGAATAGAGCGAACCATACTAGGCATAATGCTGTCAATGGGTACTAATTACGCGAGTTCAACAAAGCGTCATGGGTCAGCGTATGCACTCCATTGCTTCCGCGCTTCCTACAGAAGGGATCTTCTCGAGGTCATCGTGACCGAAGACGATAACTGGGTTCTTTATGGCAACCATACGTGGCGTCGCCAGTGGCTTCTCCACTTTGAACGCCGAGAAGTGAACTACACGAAAGAAAGGGTTTGCTATGCTGTTGGTGAAATCCTCCTGAATTGAAGCTTTATTTCAAGCTGATTCCTACAGCCTCAAAAGTTGGTCAATGCTGCTAGAAGGAAACACCAGAAACTTTCCAAAAGTATCTTCTTCATGACGACGTTGTCTCGTTAGAAAATTGCTGGACTTGTATGGGAGGTGCTATCCCATCCACTTTATTCGCCAAATTATTTAGCACCATCCGACTACCATCTCTTTCGTGCTTGCATCATCTACGCGATATAAAGTTCGATGATCACTTGAAACTCGAAATAGAGATCTACAACTCGAAAAAAATAAATTTTCGATCAAATTTTTGTGCAACTGATACAATGAAGTTCAGTGCCAGCTAATTTACGAGTGAGCGCCCCATACTCTCTTAAGATGTGCTACAAATTGAGAAATTCAGAGGGTGGAAGATTTCATTGACATTGGTGTGGTTCTGCTCGGACTCGACCCCCACACCGTGTGCGCAGTAATTGGTGCCACTTTGCGCAGCGCTACCTCAGCTCAGTCGGAGCGGAAACCTGATAGCTTCTGTCCGAGTTTTTGCACGACTGGTTGTTCACGGGGCTTCCAGCAAGCACGAATAGAATAATCAAGATTGAGGAGGCATTTTCTCGTAGTTTTCTTTTGTTGAAAACTGAATGCTCTTCCGTTGGAAATTTGATTCAACTGAAACCCTAGAAGAGAACAGGAAAACATATAGGATTCACCAGAACAAGATTGGGTTGCTGAGTGCCGCAATGCTTGGAGTTCAGTCCTTTCGCTTGGAAGTTTTTTCAGGTACGGTTCCTCAAACTACTTTTCAGAAATGAGTTGCATTGGCCTTAAGGGCAGTGAATAGAGTGGATCAGCTTCAAAACGACACTTTCCGAGCTGTAAACAAACTCTTCAAAGCTACCGCACTCGCTGCCTCTAGAAACCCAATCTATATCTCACATAGGTACGTTACTGCGTTCAAAAATTAAAGGCATCTTGCGCGGAAAAGGCTCCGCCCCCATTACCACAGAAAACGATATCTCAAAGGAATCTTCCAAGGAAAGGGTGATCATTTTGTCTTGTGTGTAGGATTAGTAATACCGAAACTAACGCTTATGTTCCATTCCCTTTGCTATGCTCATGAAATTAGGGGTTTTATAGGTATCGTTTTCTGTGGTAACGGGGGCGGAGCCTTTTCCGCGCAAGATGCCTTTAAGGTAAAGATGCGCTGTTGAACGCAAGTAAAAGATGAGAATTAACCGCCGACATTACCAGAAAAAGTTCGCCCTGGGAAGATCATTCTTGGGCAGTCAACGACAATCTGCACGACGATATAGCCAATCCACGCTTGAGTGTAAGCGAACTACAAGGGAGACGCAAATTGGGCCGCAAGGGCTAAGAGAGACTATGCACCCAGGCCAGGCTTCAACTCGAAAACGGGTGAGAAGGCATACTGAGCAAGCGGATCACAGACAGTCTGCAGCCCAGTCCGTTGCATGGCTAGCAGCAGGGGCGGCAACCAACCAGCAAAGAAGGCCTTATCTCAATTTAATAAATAGCACCATCCCGTTACCGAGGAGAGGAGATTGATCTGTATACTAGGTGTGTTCATTATATACTGGTCATCTTCCCGTCTTCCGCTCCTCTTCGGTGATCGCTCGCCTCCATACCAGGGTGAACAACGGCCGAGGAATTCCTCGTCCATGACTCTCTATTGAGCGAGAGTATGTCGAGAGCGGATGTACACGTGGAGAGCACAGACGGCTCCCACGTGGCGAGAGTGAATATCCGCGCGGGAGAGCGCGACTGAACAGGCAAAAATCCTCGACGAGCTGTTTAAGCTTCTTCGACCGATTTTCACTCAGCTTCATACAGCGGCTTCTGCAGCTATTCCCAGCCATTGCAGCAGAGAAAAAAAAGCGGGGCGTTTTGACGAGTTTACCTCTCGTGGAAACTCGTCCCATGGTCGACCTTAAGGTCAAGGAGAGTCCGTTTGGCGAGAGTTAGGGCATAATTTAAATTCTTCTGTAATAATACCATTTTCCCGCCAACTTTCATATTCGACCGCCAATAAGATCAGCCCACAAATTGCCTTCCGGAAACCTTTTCATGGCGCAATCTGCAAATGCTTAAACTGGTGGATATAAATCCAGCTCTCCAAAGGATGTAAGTGAAATCTCTTCCGGCTGCAGTCACTATTGCATGGCTCGAGCTAAGAATGTAACATGTGCGCATGCGGTGGCGGCGTCGCTAAGGTGAGTCGCGCGGATGACAAGCGCACTACTGCGATAAGAGGACATCCCGTCGCAACACGACCGGCACTTTGTTTTTTACGCGAGGCAGCAACGCGGGCCTCCTGACCGAAATTCATAAAACCAGACAACAGAGTGTATGCCTTCGTTCTTACTGGCTCAAGCTGTAACCGCCCAAGGTCAACTGTTAGGCCGATTTTTGAACTAATATAACACTCCTCTTCTCAAAGGCTCCCACACCCCCTCTCCCTCACATCATTACACCCACAATACACCCCCAACGCCCTCAACCATCATTTTTCCACCATCACTATTCCTACAGCATTTGGTTCTGAGACCAGTTGACACACTCCTACTTCGCCCCAAAACTTTCCTCCGAGACTGCCACCGAGCGAGGAGGGATCACGTACTGAAACGGCATTTGGTATGTACTATTATTTCGCCCACGCCACCCGCCTTGTAAAAAGAATCTTCTTCATCTGCAAAACAACCCCTCCCCTACGAGTGAGGCCTCTTCAGCTTTTAGCTCTCATGATGTGACAGTTGGTCTTGATTTTTGCAACGGATCATTAGTCCTACCGAGCCCCAACTTCGACCCAGTCAGGTCGACTAGACACATGGTTGACAATGATCCCCACAGTGCGTGGAAAATTCCCAACGTTTGCTAAATACGACCACCATTTGGAGGCATGTCACGGGATAAGGCGGTCGTAGAAAACCCTTCCATCACTAATGTGGTTGGGACTGTAACCGGAGGGTAATGCCATGCTCCTGACTCAAAACGGCGTAAACATAATGCCTTCCGCCTTGTTTCTTGAGCGATGGCCGCCTGACTGTATTCCCTACCCCACTGCGCGGTGGTGCGGGGCTGGCGGGCACCCGACAGGAGTCCGTCGCGCGGCGAGAAAGCAGTTGCGCAGATGGGTCAGCGCATGAGTCGCAGCGCGTACTGTAGCGATTCAGTATCAAGTTAAATAAAATGAGCTGTAGAACGCTCCACATCCACATTACGCGCTGCGACTCGTCCGCTAGCCCGTGTAGGTCTCTTCCTGATCGGTGCGCGAAGGGCCTCTTGTCGGTTACCCGTGGCTGGCATAGGGCGTGAAATCGGCTGAGTTTATTACCGTATTGGCCGCTGACACGGAGCCAGCAGTGAGTGGAAAACCGGAGAACTCGTCTGGACATGCCTTCCTCTCGAAGCAGCCAGTTGCTGCTGTTAGGAGAGGGGTGCTATTTGGCCTTACTAATGACACCTCCCCTTTTTCTTCGCTGTCGTTCCAGTTCACATCTCTGCACTCACATCAAGCGCAAACATACCACAACTTGATCCCGACCCGTGCCTTTAAACTTTCAAGATAAAGAGACCAAATCTATGACTTAATAACAACACTTATTATATGACAAATAATTCCTGTCGAATGACGCTTTCAGCTTTTTTTCACTCATGCACTAATGGGGTGGGAAGCAATGTAGTGACAAGTGGCGCTGCTCATCACCGGCACGGTCCGGGATCAGAAAATGGATCGTACCCCGCTCAAGACAATCAAGCTTCGATCGAAAGTATAGGAAAATAGCGTGCCGCTTAGCGATCCACCGATTCCAGTGGATATGAGTCAATTGATCGATACTTATCTAACCCTTTTGGCTGATGCTCCGGTGTTTCGCTCAGGCGTCCCGCGTGCGCCGATACACGCGGTCGATACGTATCTTTCTCTTTTCACAGATCGATTTTCTCTAGGATCGAAAACTGTGAACAATGTCATCGAAAGCTCACCAGAAATGCAAAACATGTTACACAGTTGTCTAGCTTCTCTAAACAAAAACCTACCACCAGAGTGAAAATCGCTCGAGGAAACAGCAACGGCTCGATCAAGGATTTTCGCTTGTTCTTCCAGCTCTCCCGCGCAGACATGCACCTCGTCGTGCGCAAGTCGTTTGTGTCCTCTGCGCGAGCATTAACTCTCGGCACTACTCTCCACAGCAGAGAACCATGGTCGAGGAATTCCTTGACCGTTATTCACTCTGCTACACACTCTGGCCCACAACTCCAATAATGGATTGTTTAAGCGCTATTGAAATCATTTCGCGACTAATTAAATCTGCAGTTTTTCAGTTCCGCAAAACGACCATCGTTATTGAAAAAAATCACGAACTATGGTAGCTCTGCATTGTTTTTTTTTTTTTTGATAAAAACGCAACACAAGATAAATATGACACATTTAATTCAACTGTTACAGCCATACAACCCAGAAAATACTATGAATGATTATGTAAAGTCTCGACAAACTCGTACCGGAATAAAATAAAAGTGTAACGTTATCACACAGAAGTATTTTAACGAGTGAATTGCGTCAATATGCATGGATAAGATAACCACCAGTCAGTCCATCACTCTTTCAGTTGTTGGCTGTGCACACCGTCTTTATCGACACTAATGACACGTCCATTGCCAATCACCACGTCTCCTTCAGAAGGCACATTTCCTTCAAGTTGTTGCCATACCGGTGTTGAACCCAAGTTGGTTAACGCCCAAATAGACCCGTCGAATGTACTTCCATGCATGCCTGGATGAGAAGAAGCGTCAGCACTTCCAAGGAGAGAAAAAAGAAGGAAACCAAGTATGATATACCTGATGGAATATTCCCTGATGCATGGATCCATGCCCCACCTGGTGAAAGAGCCAGTCCCTTAGCACCACTGAATCCCCATCTTGGACCAGCTTCAGAGGGGATCTGAAAAGTTAACCTTCTGGAACCGTAACGTAATCGAGATACACACAGACTCTTGAGGGACGTACATTCAGGGCTTCACAGGACTTCTGGTTAGGATGGCACAGGATGAGGCGGCTTTTCTCCCATCGGAATCCGCATCCATGGACGCCGTAACCTATCAACAATCGATCTCCAGATTCCACAGCCGACACTGCCTGTGCGAGCTAAAAACCGCTGTATTGACTAAACCTTAAAATATGACCGACAGGAGGAAAGAAAATACGTGGTGTTTCTAGCCAGCCTTTCAGAAACGCGTGTGAAAATGCATCACTTTCTTCCAAACACCATGTTCAGTACAGAAAAAAAGTACAAGATGAAAAGGAAAGTAGGCAAATGCGCCGAGTCGGTATTAGCAGCAAGTAACGCATACTGTTGAAATAACTAGCAGTTTGGTTACGGGGGGGGGGGGTGGGTATGGCAGAAAAACACCAAATGCTCTTATTCGCTATTTCATGCATCTTTCCCAAAGTTCCACCAAAATCGTCGGAAAGCCAGACAAAGAGCCCACCAAAACGATCGCTTCTGCCCGTCTACTGCTGCTCCCCAACCTTCTTCACACTTTTGGGCGCGGCCACGGCGAGCGCGGCTGAGTTGATATGGCGGCGAACTGTGCGGGTGAATTTAGAACACTCAATGTGCCCACAAACTGTGCTGATGGAGCGTTTTCAAACTTACCAGCACAGTTCGCCGCCACTATCGACTCGGCCGCGCCTGAAAGTATGAAGAAGGTTGGGAGCCGTCCGCTGCAACATGACCCTCTGTAAATATCAAGCTCTTCCCGCCTGATAAACGAATGGTTGGTCCTGCATAAACCCCAAGAATCAAAAAGAGCAGAACACAAACTCGCCTAACAAAAAAAGCAGTAAAGGAGTATTTTTCAAGTGGAACCATGACGTGATACTTACCGGAATTGTAGCATCGTCTGGCACATCCAGGACGTGCGTTATATGGGCAGCACCGTCGGCCAGCTTTAGGTGTGCTACCCTGATTTTGTGTCCAACAGTACTGACCAGATACCTCGAATCCTGATGAGGACCTTCAGCTACCACCATAGTAACGCGCTCAGCCGGATCCTCAGCAGCTATTGCTGGGAAGCTCTAGAATTCATCAAATTTAACTTGAACGTGATCACCTAAAAAGCTGAACCATACCTCGAGCTTCACCGGCTCCCAAGCAGTTCCTGTCCATTTGTGAAGCGATTTCATGGAAAGTTCACTGAATGCCGAGAATAGAAGCATATAAATGGCCTTGTTGAGGACGAACAACACTTCGCTGACATTCTCCTCTTGCGTTACAGCAGGGAACTGAAATACAACTGTGATTGAGACCTTTTTGTGGTTATTCGGAAAATATCGCCCATACATGAAATGGAAAACATCGCGACTGATAGCACTGATTGATTAGATACCAGCTAATCAGGGCGAATGAAAATTTCGAACACAAGAACAATAAAAAGCAAAGTTCGGTACACTTTGTTTTTGTCCTGGGTTGAAGTGGTGCAGTAAGTCAACAATTTGGCGCATTTTCGCTATTTATAGCTCACTGTTAGCATAGCTATGTTATTTTTGGCCCAGTTTCCATGTACTATTTGGCTTGGGGGTTACTTGAACTTTCTTATATGGTCCCACCACAAATGGCTAAAGAGTACAGGCAATTAGAGAACGGGTGGGCCCTGGGAATGCCTTGGAGAGGGAGGGACCCATGAGAAAGTGCAGGCTGACGAATCGAAGTTAGGCGATTTAAAGGACCCAGTTCGAAGTCCGTCGACCGTGCTACGAAGGGGGGGGGGGGGGTGTAGGCATGTTGATGAGTAGTTCTGCGGACAACAAACAGCGTTCGGCAGCCAATTTTTCGATTTTTAAAATCGTGTGACATGTTGTGCGCCACATCATACTGAATGGAAGCATGAAGATTCTGTGGGGAGAAGAAGCTGGCGGGGGGGGGGGTGGGTCACGGACTATCTGACTTTTCCTCAATGGTCCTGCCGCGAATGGCTAGAGCACAGACGATTAGAGAACAGGTGGATGCCCTAGGACAAAGCCTTGGAGAGGAGAGGCACCCGCGAGAGAGCGCAGAGGCGGTTAAAAGGACTGAGTTCAAGTAGTCCGTCAACTCGAGAAGGGGGGGGGGGGGGGAGTGGGACCCAGTATTTCGTTAGATTTAGCCCACGTTGCCTGGAGATTCCTCTTTCCTATGCCTGAACAGAACCCTCGTCCCACCAGCTGGCCCTGGGTGCTTCCTACCGAAGTTCACCCCTCGGGTAAACAACCCCGGTTTATTACTGTCTGGCTTTTGGAGCCCAACTGAATGAGTACGGATTTGCAAACGAACACATCAATAGTACCAATATAGTGCAGAAGTACAAAACAGAAAGGAGCAGCAGTCAGCTAGAAAACAGTTACCGATCAATATCGCAGCGCGGGAGCGCTATGTTGACCTTCCCACCATCGCATCAAAACATTTCATCCCTGTTTGGAAACCTACTGCCATCGGACATTCATTTATCTACTGACATCACTCCCGTGCTCTTCTCTCCTTCATTCCTGCTCCCTATTGTAAGTTACTTCTTTTCGTGAGGAATGTCGCCGATAGCACGAGTGTCGAACAGGTAGTGCAAAATAACCCATCGATAAACGTCTGCGCTCCCCTCTTCCCGTAGCCAAACACAAAGGTCAGCGATTAGTACTCCTGCCTATCACCGCTGTTTAGTTTAAACTTCTTCTTCTTCTCTGGTCGATTCCTACGTCGATCTCAACTCACTTTCTGAGGCTCCTCCCATTTGTTATTACCGAGGTTAAATGCCACTCCGTACGTTCCTGCCAACACGACTCGATGTCCCCAATTGTGCGTCGGCATGTTGACAACTGAAATCATCACATATTTTCATTTGAACCTCATTCTCATGCTATGTGAGTCCGGGGGGCACGATGATTTTTGGTATTACTTACCCAACCCAAGTAGAGTGTGGTTCACTACGACAGAACTCGACCTTTTCGCTTTTCGCACGTGAAAAGTTTCCGTTGCAGGGACCCCAGGTCCACTTTAAAAGGCTTATCCTACCTTCTCCCAGGCTAAGGAAGAAAAAACCCTTAAAATTTTCTGATTTTGAACAAAATAGTTTCTTTACTCCAAGCACATGGTTCGCACACATACAAATATTACAATTAGGCCAGTTCTCAGAGTAATTACGATAGAAAAGCCAAAGAAAATTCGAGGGACTCCTTCTTCCCTAGCCTGGGGAATGGTAGGATACGGTCCCTGACAACCGATGGATCTGGGATTCCCGCAGCGAACGAATTTCGCGCGCGAAAAGCGGAAAAGTCGCTTTATGTCGTAGGGAACCACACCCTCGAGTGTTATGCTTACCCTACCTGGAGTTCATCTTCTTACTAAGGCTCGGCTTAGGAATAAGGAAGCTGGGTAGGTAAATAAAAAAATTTTCCGAAAATCTCACATAGCACCTTCATTCATTCTATCGTACTATATATGTATTGAACTTCGTGTGAACTTACAGTTTCTTCCAAAAAGCCATACATGATCTCCGGCAAGTAGAGCATGATGGTAATCGCATGGCTCGGTCACAGCCGACTTCACGGGGTCACCGATTTTCTCGCAAACCATTCTGTGACTAGAGTGCATTAGTATTTACGATGCCATTGACGAATATAGTGAGAACGAGAGACGGAGTAAAGAGTGAGAGATGTGAGAAATGGCTATAATTCGTCGAAAAGTGGAAAATGAAAGCGATAGTGTAGAAATGGCGCTCGTATTTTCTGGATGTGCATATTTATGGAAGGCAGTAAGGCCTATGTCCTAGTATTGACACAGGCCACAATCGATTTCTCGGTGAGCAGTTAACTGGAACCCGCGACTTACCGGCACCGGACAATTCCTGATTCAAGTCAGAACATCAGAGCACTGTTAATGAACCTTTTTTGTAATCAGATATGGAATAGTAATGGCAGTAAACGTCAACGGACACCTGTATCACCGGTGCGGGCGGCTTAGACGGAACACAGCGTCACTGGCTGGCCTGCACTCTTTTATACGGGGAACGCTTTCGAAACACCCTCCGCCCGTCGGACGTACATGACTCATCACCGCTTCAACAATGGATATCACAGGATCTCGCCTTATGAGTGTTTGCCATCTCACTGGCCATTGAATTCAATACCAAAACAGCGCGTCCGTGTTGATTACAAGCGCGCGCTGACGATGGCGCTTACGGTTCACCACGACAGGTGTGTAGTAGCGGCTGTTCGGCTAGGAAGTGACAGATGGGCTGGCTTGCAATTGTTCAGCATGAAGAGAGAAGATAAACGGCGAATGTCTCTGATGTCCGAAACCTGAGAGCCTCGAGTTCAGCTCGAAGCGTTCCCTTCCTCACAACTGCCACCTTTTCACACTTTGGAAACATTTTCAACCATAAATATGTCTCTTTGTGCATTTATCGTACTATTTACATAGCTATTTCATCATAATTGTTGTCCCAGTATGCTGTGTGCAAAATGCATAGAAATGTGTTCAGGCAAAAAAAATTGGGGCCATTTTCCAACAGCGATCTTTCAGTTAAAACTTGGGTAGGACAAGGTTTATCTCAGCCTCTATCCCCACTTTCTAGCTTTGGGGCACATGTTTCCGATTCCAAGTTCGAAAAACCACAATGAAAGAAGTGAATCCGAGAGGAAGTCGAGTGCGACAGTTGAGAGAAGTCGTTGAAAGCATCGCAAACCGAATAGTTTCTTGTTACAGCTTTTACTTACTGTTTGTCAAGCACTTATGAACAACATGGTTGGGTAGGTATTGTTGTGAATAGAATCGTTTGTTCCTTCAAAAACAGTGCGCTGGACAAATGCCAAAATTCATTGACTGACTTATAGTTCATGACTCATAACTAACCAAACAAGTTCCAACCATCGATAACACTGGAGTGTTTGAAAATAGTCGCATTCATAACTTCTGGACTCTCGCCCTTGTCGTTTTCCTTTGCCGAAATTGAGTGAAATTTTGAAAGCAAAAGTTCATCTCAACCCTGACGTGACATCTTCATTTGATAACTACTGCTAAGTTCTTACAATATAGTAAGGTAACGAACCGTTCAAGATTTCCGTATAATTGTTTCCTCCATGGGGCTTCATAAAATAGAAACGAGATCTGTAAAACAGGTATTGCTAATGTCTATGTCTCAAAGTTGAAGCAAAATAACAACTCAAGGCTTCATAGTACTCGTGATTTCTGGAGCTGAAACAACCCTCCTTCTGCCGAGCCAAATGACGAGGTCTTATTTTGTAAGGGGAGGGGCGTCTTAGGCGCAAAATCGCGTGGCATCTTGAGAATACATTGTAAGTGGGTTCCCCGGTAAGTGGGAAAATTTAGCGAAAATAGGAAAATTTCTGGGGATTTTAGCAATTTTGCCGTTTCAATCACTGGACACACCTTTGGACGGTTGAGATAGTGGAGTTAAAAGTGATCAACAACTACCGGAGGTGAGACGCAGTATATCTCGACATGCCGGCATTTCGTTTTTTTTTTTGAGTTTTCTCGAGGTTTCCCTATGCGCTGTGAAGCTACAGCAAGGAACCAGTCTACAAGTCTGATGTTCTGACTAAATATCCTCCTCCAAGGCCTCGACATAATAAAGATTTGATAACAACCGAAAATGAAAACGCCGTTCCGCTCTCGTAGTAATGGATTAAGCTGTCCATTTGTAATTTGTGGCCATGCCGTAGCAGACTCAAAAGTGTAGAAGACTTTTTGCAAATCAGAAAGTAATTTTCAAATCATTATTATAATTTCAGTTAGTCCTTTGAAAAAGAAGATCATGTTGAATAGCTGTGTGACTAATTTGAAATAATAACTTGAAAAATTCCAGTCATATTGGTGCCATGAAAGTGGCCTGCAAGGCATGAGGAAATCGGTTGACAAAATTTGGGGGCTTGAAGGCTATGCTTTTGCTCTTGACACTATTTCTGCGAATACCCCTGCGTTTATTTCCAGAAATAGAACAAATATCCTATAGAGTACTTCAAAACCCAATCTTTAGCCTCTGGTGAAGATAATAAATCAAAACGTGGCGCGAGTGTAGTTGCAGGAAGGGTGCAATAGTTCGTCGCGGCTACAGTAGTCTCTATTTTGGCCGGGGAGAAAGCTCTGAGTTGGTGAACCAGTTTGTTCAGACAAAAAGAAAATTAGGTAAGGAAATGAAAATGTTTGTCACTGTTTTGAGTCTTGTGCTCTGCACCCGTTCCCCCCCCCCCTCCCCCCGTTCGATGTGGGTGACCAGAATAAAGAATGACAACTTGGAAGGTTTGGTGACGCCTCAGAAAAAATTAGAAAAAAGCCAGAAAGTCGCAGGTGTTCTGCTTGATTCTTGTTTCTGTAAAAGGCGTCATTTGTCTCCTTCGATTTTTTACTCCTTCGTTTAGTCCCATCCTTCATGTATGATATGACAGATCACTTCGCAACGTTTTTCTTCGTTAGTAGGCCATCAATATTCGAAAAGGCAACAACCACTTCCTTTACGAATGGAATGCTAACAATTCGATCGGAATGGCTGTGCAAAAAAGAAAAACCTCTAAAAATATTTAATCAAATTGAATCAAATAAGCTAGCAAAATTGATTCTAGAGCAAATCAAAAAGCAGCGCTCATGTCCTTGGGGGGGGGGGTAGGGACATCATAACAGGGCCAATGGTAAGTGACACTAGGACTATGCTAAGTGAGGGTAGGAATGCCAAGGATAACACATATTGCTTACGTACTCCCCAGAATGTCTTCCCCTGATTAAGACCTTGTCTCAAGCACAGCAATTGGCTCACTGAATTGAGTGTCTCCCTCCCCCCACCCCCTATATCATGAGCGCCTAAAAAGAAAATTAAGAAAAAAAAACGTGAAAGGCCCCTCAGCACCCACTTTAATCATTATTAGCCTAGGTATGAAGTCAGATCAGGAATTCAAGCGGAATACTGTAGCTCCAAACTTATCAGGTCGGCGGTAGGAAACGAATGTTACGAAATAAGCAATTTTTTGTTCGAGTTTCTAGGAAAGCGTAGGGGAAGGGGCAGGAAAGGGATAAACCCGGAGGAAGTCAGGTGAGGGCAGAGGCCATGCTGCCTCTGCCCTCACCTGACTTCCTCCGGGTGCGATTTCTGTGAGAGCCAACCTTTCCGAAGTACGCAGCAGAGCAGAAATATTAGGTTCTAATCTTTTCTGTCGGTCAACCAGTCTGTTGTCGTTGATACAATTAGTTAGCGTTCTCTGAGCGATTATTTGCAGTCGTCTTCCCACGGGTTATAACTTGAGTTTTTAAAATCCTTTCCCTCAGTGTACCCTGGCGCGATTTTCTATCTAGCCAAATTAGGACTGAATAGGGTATTAGGGAAGTGTGTGAGAATGTCCTATCAGAGTCTGCAGGTTGACTGAATATCTAGGGATTCGCTAGCGCGTTGCTGAAATAACTGGGGGCAATTTTTCGTATGTAGGTGAATTTTTTGGAACATATCACTCACCTTTTTGCTCGGTACTCTTCACGCATCGGAAACCTCAAACTGGATATCCTCATCCAACACAGCTGTAAGAGTGACGAGTCACATGCAGTGCTTTTCTTCTAACTGCCGTGTTCGCCCAAAGTGCCAGAAATGAGAAGGTCTCTGAAAATTCGGGGACATTGAAAAATAGAATAGTGTTGTGTTAAAATATGTTGAATAGCACAGATGCACCATTTTTTTCACAAGGCGACAGAGGTCTGATATTATCCTTTTGGTAGCTCTCCGAAATATTTCTTTTCTTCGCACATATTTGTTTTGTACGCAATCATGTCGTGGCATAACAAGATGGTTACAAAAATTCTGTTAACCCAAGGAGCAGGGTGTACCATCTATTTCGGATTTATTTGTGTGTAAGCGTAAGAGCTCCCTGTATTTCGGAAAACGAGAAGAGCGTCGAGTGCGGACCTCACATCACAAGGACGACGGCAAGAAAAAAGGCCACGTTCTTGGCCGTCGTCACTGTGGTGTGTGATCTGCACTCGTCGCTCTTCTCGCTTTCCGAAATCTCCGAAATATAGTATATCTGGAAAAGCGTACGCTTTGTGTAGTTTTAGGAATGAACCTTGATGATGCTGTAATGTGTGTAGGGGTAAGAGCTCCCGTACAGCACTACAAAACGCCAAATTTTCTAGCCTCATGGTTGACGGAGGTCCTGAAACCCTCCCGAATGGCTGCGTTTTGAGTAAAGAGGGTGTGCAGTAAATTTGAGTCATATGAATCTTTTGAAGAGGTAACACGGTGAGCCCCTTGCGCTGGCAACAGGGCACAAGCTCCTGCTTGGCTTATGTGGCGCACTGCATGAACGCCGTGCACCAACAAGTTGAACAGGATCCTACTCTGGACAGATAACCGATAAGTAGACATGAATTATTTAAGTTTTTTTGGGAACATGCCAAAAACCCAAACGGGAACGTGTTCTCGATTCGGACGCTGATACTTGCTCAAATCGGCGACTTCGCCGTCGGAATTGTTCATTGGTAAAAAGATTGTAACAAGCAAACAGATAGGAAAACACTGCCGCATGGAGCGTTGTGATTTGGAACGATTTATACGTCCGATTCATAGACATTCCCTTCCCAATGATTCCTCTCGCCAAAAAGGTTTCTCAAGGAGGAAGCTTTTCGAAGTGACTCAATGTCCTGGGTAATTGTGACAAGGAAAGTGCGGTTTGAGAAAAAAAACACGTTGAGTCTCCTATAAGGGTCCGAACTGATTTTTAGGTCGACTTTGTACTCGTAGCAGCATATATATTTTAAATATTTCCGTAAGTGAGCGTGACGCTTTTCGACAAAAGTGAGCGCTCTTCGTCAAATAGCTAGGCTTCCAGCCCAAATGGTCACAGAAGTGGACAGAGGGTAATGGAATCGATCAGGGGCCAGGTGCAGCAAGCCCCAACTAGGGGATGGGTCCCCAAATCTCTGCCTCTCTGGACTCTTCCCCTATTCTTTAGCACGAGAGTTGCGTCATCGACAGAGCAGAGATGCAGAGTTTAGGGGACCCATCCCCTAGTTGGGGCTTGCTGCACCCGGCCCCTGGAATCATCAGTCTTGTGGACCCCTGAGGCAAGCGCTGGGTGTCCTTAACATTTTATTTATTCTCTGGGTTGAGCAACTGATCGTCTGTGAGAAATGGGATAAGCTGCTTGTCAGCGTCGGCACCCTAAGCCTTGACGAGCTGCAAATCATGCCGGGGTCAACCATACCTGAGGATCTTGCAGCTTTTCCTACCGTGAAATGTGACTGTCTGCGAAGTTTCATCGTATTCCATTTCGTACCATGATGCTTTATGAGTGTATGTGTGGAGTATCCTGTAAGCGGGTTATGGAAACCGTGAAATATCTGTACGCAACCGTAATGGTATCAACGGCAACTTTTTTAGGGACTTCTAATCTCTTCAATTTTTCAAATTTGTTCAAAAAAGTTTGTTAAAACTTTTTCTTTAGCTTTAGCAGCTTTGGTTTTAGCAGGTGCACATCTACGATGACATAACATACTCATGTTGTTTTAAGCAATCAAAGTTCAATAACAGGAAGTTAATCTATCGTTCACCATTGATATCATAAACTATTCATAGCTTCAATTGAAGTTTGAAAGAATCTGGGCGCTCCTCCAGTATGAAGGGTCGTTGGATCGCGGAGCGCCCAACGCGTTTTTTATTTTCGCCGGAGCTGGGTGAATAGCGGTCGAGAAATCTCTCGACCGTGGCTCTCCACTGTGCAAGAGTAGTGTCGAGAGGAGTGTATGCGCGGAGAGCACAGACGGCTAGCGTGTGCGAGAGAGCGAGAATCCTCGATGCGCCGTTTCCAGTTCCTCTGCCGATTTTCACCCTGCGCCGGTGTTCCTCCCTCGTCTGGGCTGGGCCCTAGGGGATGAGAAGTTGGCTTCCTGACACAATCGCTCGCTTGCAATATCCAGCCCTAAAACCTGTACAATCCACGAAAATCTCAAAGAAACGGCGCATAAAGCTGTTAGCGGTTCATTACTTCAACAGCCATTCTCAGCAAAGATGGGATTATAGTAGCTCCCACGAACAGATGCCCCCTCTTACTGGAAAAGCGCCGAAATTCGCTTAATGTAGTATTGAATTTTCTCCGTAGGACGTTTAATCCTACAAAAATTTTGTAAATTTTTCGAGTTGAAAACCTTTTGGCTTCGAGGATATGACTTCCAATGATGTCCTGATGATGGTCTGTTCACCTGCGCCGTTCATTTCATGATGCCCATAATCGATTTCGAAATGGTTATCGATCTAATGCTGCACAATTCCGGCCGTTCCCTTTCAGGGAGCAAAGCCGAGCGTGGCAGTGCGCCATTCGACACTTCTGGAATGCCAGTCTCTTCATCTAGTTCCATACTCAGCCCTTTCACACCTGTCTACTCAGTCACCTATCTGTCACTGAAGTAAGAGAGAGGGATTGAGAAAGGAGTGAGAGGTGACGTAGTGAGTGACAAGTTTGTCGTTTCAGTTCTCACCTCACTGGATTCTCGACCTCCTTTTCTCTTGAAGGCGTAGAAGAAAGTTTTCTGCATTGGTCGTCCCAAATTGTCCCAATTTGGGGGGGGGGTAGAAGGGGACTGATTCGTGGCGGAGAAATCATTGGTCGCGTTTTCATTCACTAGTCAATTCGTATTTGAGAACGTATAAAAATATCAACAATTGTCTTCTAATTCACATAGATCTTATTTTTGAGGAATTTTGTGACCTGGCGTGTTACCCTCTTGTGTAGCACTCTAAGTATACTTAATTGTGAGTGATTATCTGATAATCACTCGCGGACAAAAAGTGAGTGAAACATATATTTTCGGACTTGGATGAGTTTATGCTGGTTCTTATTTATTGTCCAGACCTAAGCAATGCACTGAGTAGTTAAACTTATCGGGTCTTACCCATTAAGGGGGGAGGGAGGATTACGGGTTCCGTGAACTTCCTTATATGGTCCTGCCACGAATGGCTAGAGCACAGACGATAAAAGAACGGCTGGTAGCAATGGGAGTAAGCGTTGGAGAGGGGAAGGGCTCGCGAGAGAGCGCAGGCGCGAGCATCAAATTGAGGCGGTTTGAAGGACCGAGTTCATGTAGTCCGTCGACCCAGGGAAGAAGCCTCAGGGTGGGTGTAAAAGTTGAAGCGAAGTGGTTTGAAAACCCCCACGATTTGCTGCCCGCTGGGAAAATTGGAATTTTGTTGGCGGTAGCAACTCGGGTCTGGTTCGTTAGGGCAGAAAGCAATTTTTCCATTTTTCGCAGCGCGAAACATCTTTTGGCAGTAACCCGGTCCACCAATGATCAAGAGTGGACCTGACGTTCTGGCAGCGATAAAAGTTGCGCGCTGCGGAAAGGGGAAAGGTCGCTTTCTGTCCCTGCGAACCACACCCTAGCAGCTGTCGCACCACATGCTCTCCCCCCTACTGGGTCAGCCCTGTACTTTCTTCTGCTCAAATAATGGCCAGTAAACCCTCTTTCCCGTTAGCTTTTACTGAAGTTTATAGGTTGTCTTGAAGAGCAGTGTGCACGTAAGATAACTAGTTGCATTAGGGTTGTTTTCGTCCTTTACGCTAGAACGGCGAAATTCAATATAAACCGATTATCGATAAGGCGAATGCTCCATTTTTTGTGTGGGCGTTAAATTAGCGCGGGGCAAGAAAGAACGTGCTTGCCATGTCAAGGAAGAGGGGTTTTGAAGGGAGCCACTACACGGCGGCACTTTAGACCCATTGCCACTCTGATAGTTAAACATCAGTTAACACTTCGTCTCTAGGCTTCCTCTGATAGCGTGGGGAGAGGTGTTTTTCGTGAAAGTCGCGTAAAGTTATGCCGATGCACGTTCTAGGCACGTCTGTGCCGGCATGTCGTATGTAGAGCATCTCAGACCGCTGTCATGAATCAGCTACCCTTACTTTTACTTGTTAAACTCACGTATTTCTCGTTGTGCATAGACTTCTGCTCAGCTGCATGGACAGGACAGACATTTGTTAAGGTGGACCTCGTTGTTCCGTCTGCTTGCTTTCGAATCCTGTAAGTAAAAGTACCTCAGAAGCGAGCATTCTTTGTTCTGGCCGATGTGGTTACGTGCATTAGCAATCTTCTTGAACATTGATCTATTCGCAGTATTTATTTATTTATTTTGTTTATTTTGATTTTATTGGAATTCGAATGTGAAACTACCCCTCAAAATTCCTTTCACGCTATATAACTACGGAAATTGTAGTTTTTTTTCTCAACATAGTTTCTTTCTGTTTCTGTATTCAACATTGGCAATTCGCTAAAAAATGGTGAACGTTTCGTGGTCACAAAGGGTTCTAAATTTTCCATTTTTTTCTGTAAAAAATTTAGACTAATGAGTTTTTGTAGTGCCATATAAAGTTTAACACAATGGGATACTGTGGGCACGCTAATAATAATGGCGTTAGCTAAAAAAACAAGGAATATACTGATCAACAAATGCTATGTTATGTGAAATTTTCATTTTCGCTCAACAACAACTGCAGTTGGACGCCGATGGCTGTTCAAATGAATTCGAAACTTATAGCTTTCATTTGATTTGCGGCGCAAGTTTAGTTAAGGGGGGGGGGGAGGAATTGCGGCTTTGTAGTCCATCCTGACAACAGTAAATCGGCAATAGTAATTTTCACGGGGGAGTAAGCTCCATATGGGTGAACCATTCTGCTTGTGCAAGAGGGGCAATGCAAGTATGAAAACGGAATATTTGTCGTGGTTTCGAATGCATCCAGTGCTCTGCACCAAGATATAAATCCACCCAGAACCTCTAAGGAGTGTTATAGAAGGAATAAATAGGGTAGCCGAAAGATCCTCATGGTAATAGGAATACAAAGCACCTTCACTCCCTCTGAAGCGATAGTTTCGGGAAACTTGGGAAACCTGTAAATGATTCCTACACGTTTTTGATGTAGTTATAATGACGAGTAGAATAGTGAATCTTCTAGACGGATTGAGTTCCGTTTGTGCTAGCACCCAGTTCGATCTTAACTGCAAATTTCGCGAAAAGAATTAAATGTTCCATTTATGTGTATCGATTGATGAAATTAGCCCGTTTTCGCGGAAACGTAGCCAGTAAATCAACCCCAACCAGTTCTTCACAAGTATTTGCCGACTGTATTATCCCAGTCGACACGTATGAATCTTTTTCTCCGGATTTTTCCGATTGTTCAGTTCGGTGCAGCCTATGAAAGGAGCCTCGCTGGATACAAATATGTTCTCCACCCATTCAGTCTATTCTTTGCATACATTTATTATCATTCGGAATCCATAACAATCAAATTTTAACTTACATCTCTTTCAAATTGATTCACTCGGTTAGTCACATATCGATGCGAACTTTGCCCGATTAGGAACAAATTGCTTCTCGCATTCATCTGTAATGTCACATCTTTGTTGCAATTCGTATTACTTCAAGGCAAGTATGTTCATTAACAACAATCATTAGAAATGTCTGCTGAATATTAAAATTTGTCTCACGAAGAAGCGCGCATTTAAAAAGAATCGTGCAGAAATCGTGCGGCGCGTCAATCGATAGCTGCATTTCATGGAAGAGACGCAGACAGCCTAACGAATTCGTTGTGTTGGCGCGCAAATTGCCATCAATGTTGATGGCTGGCAAATAGGAGTTGAAGGATAATGGGATCAGTAGTTCGAACTTTTAGGAGTGCCTGAGTTTGAGCCACGTGGTTCTTACGGGTGCAAGCCACTACTCGGTCACCTTGTCCCATTGAACCGGTGAAAAACAACTTCTGCTTACTTTTCTTTTTTTCTTTCTTTTTTTCCTTTCTTATTTCACGTAAATGCTCAGATTTCGGTACGAATTCGAAACGAGAATGACCCAAGGTCCCGACATCCATTTTGTATGTTGTGACACAGTTTGTGTATGTGCTTTTGCATTGTGTTTTGGCTATCAACAGATATGTGAAGTACCTGAACAAGTGTTGAGCACTTCTCAGCATAAGACGTCAGCTGTCCCTGTGCATGTTGTCTTTCTGAAATGACAGCCGTGTGGAAGTCAACGCACTCTTTGGTTTTTTAATGCAAGGAAAAATACATGTGAGCTAAATGCTTGGGATGCATCTTATATCCTAGACGTTCTGTTCTCCTGTGATCGTTGTTGGCGCAATTGTGGAATCACAACTAATGAAATAGTTTACATGTGGAGGAGACGGAGGATGGTAGACAACACCCGTGTTGGGCGGCAGCGCTGACGAGGCGGTGCAACATGCAACACTAAGTGGGAAATACTGCTTGCTAATATGGCTGACAAATCATAGTTGACCTGAAAGTAACCAAGAACTGTG
This sequence comes from Teladorsagia circumcincta, assembly GCA_002352805.1. Lineage (NCBI taxonomy): Eukaryota > Metazoa > Nematoda > Chromadorea > Rhabditida > Trichostrongylidae > Teladorsagia > Teladorsagia circumcincta. The sequence goes on from KZ345012.1 coordinate 534,161, forward strand.
GGATACGTAAGACTGATTCCTATTTTGGAAATTTTCTCCGACCCTCGTCAGAAAAAGTATGAAGAACAGAGTCATTATTGGTCCTGCTCCATGTATTTTTCTGACGGGTTCGAGGAAAATCTTATGAGAAGTGCAGATGGTCAGTTTACTCAGCTTTATCCCGCTGTTGGGCGCCGCAGATACGGCGCTTTCATAGTCGGTCATGCCATTGTAACGATCGCACAACGTGGGATACATATCGTTCGTCTTCCGATCGATCGATACGTATCCAATGCTGTGCCACCGTTCCGATCGGATCTCTATGAAACCTCCTAGTGAGAAAAAATTCGACGGATAGGAGCCTTGATCATTTCAATTTCTTTACCTTTTGACGACTGTAAGGCTCGCCGGCGTGTCACACCAAATCGGTTGCGTGGGACCGCATGGCCCGACGGTGGGCCACGGCAGAAATTTCGTAGACAGTCACCCATTTTGATAATTTTCCAAGACTTCAAGCAACGATTGGTTAGGGACCCCTTCTGCAAGCTCACACACAGAATGGTTTTGAAACTGCCTATGTTCATCGCAAAAAATAAAACACTTGTAAGGGGGTCACGGTCGCACTTCACGAAAAGAACGCGCGGTCCTACGCGCCAGAAAAGTCTGGAGCGCGGTCGTCAAAAGGTTAATGGTCATGGGGAAATTGTTCATTGGCTTTTGTACTGTGTAATTTTCAAGCTGGAAAAGTTGTGCTGTTAGATGCTGAGTAGGTGTTTACATTGCGAACGAATTCGGAAGGTGACATGCTATTTTCTTGCAGAAGGTTCCAGAACAAGTTACGCGGGCAAACGTTTCTTCGCTCTTTGATGTTTGCGGAAACGTTAAGAAAATCCAAACTGACAGCTTGAGTCTATGAAGTACCACTCAGTAATTAGTGATGAAAGTCATGAACGATTTTAAAACGTTCTATGCACTTCAAACCAATTCAAGAACGGAATCGTTCCTCCTTCAATTTTTTTGTGTTTTCTCAGTCCATACCAGTCAATTTCATAATTGAAATCTAATTTACCTGATAACTGATAACGTTATCGCTCGTTTTGGCCGAAGCGTAGGCGAACTCACGACAGTGTTTTTTTGCAGGGAGCAGTGTCTTCATAATATTTTCGCACCATCCTATAATCGTATTCTAATTTGTTCATGAGTACGTCTCAGATAATGTTCGTGTCGATTCTGTATACGAGTGAAATCTGAAAATAAGTAAGATATTAATCAAAAACATTTCAGGGTTAAGTGATCTATAATCAATTGCCGGATAACGTGAACCAGTGTCAAAGGTGAGGTTTGCCGTTCAGGTGGTCCCAAAGCGATTACCTTTGCAGTTTTGTAATGAGTTGTCATGCTTCTACCGTAATCTTGATTTGGCCTAAAATTGACCTCACTGCTTCATTCTGTGTCCTGCGCTGGTCGGGTGAGGTTGTCCTCACTCAGTTCTGACTACCTCCGTTTGTGTCTTGTCCATACTTCCATTTCTCATGGGTGGGGTTGTCTGTCACTATCTTCGCATGCTTGGGACATCTCTTCCTGGGTTGCCTTCTTCTTCTACTGATATACATTGGTTTGCTTTCTAGGTGCCAGATAGTAAGCCAGATAGACAGTAAGGTGGTGGGTCCTTTAGTGGGCCCTGTGCCAATGTGGTCCACCACCACTCTGGGTTGTCCATGGCAGGGATTTTGTGGCATGCCACGCATGCACCAACTCAGTGAGGTGGTGGGTCCACTAATGGACCTTGTGCCAATGCGGTTTCCCGCAGCTTTGGATTGTCCATGGCAAGGGTCACACATACACCAGAGTGGGCGGTGGTAGGCCAGGTCCTTTCCATCGCTCTATGTTCAGCTTTTCGTTGCGGTCGTGTAACACATGGGCTGGAACTTGGTACAGTGTACTAGGACCTAACCCGCCCCCCTCCCATAGCACGAGGGATAGACTGATGGGGTACGGTTGGCCCAAGGTAGGTGTCATGAGGTTAGGCCACGCTGTCAAACGAATTTGCCGCTCATCGCGTGTGCTGTTTCTGAATGCAGCCGTCCGTCCCAGTAAACGCGTGCGGGTGCTCATGTCGTTAGCGGGGGGTGGGGGGGGGAGATGGGACATAAGTGCTGAGCCCCGTTTCTTGTATTTGAGAGTAGGACTTAGGTAGGGGAAGGGAATATGGAAGGGATTTCTCCATGGCGTTCCTCCCTAAGGCCGATGCCAGGCGACCGACGCGACCGCGAACCCGCAAAGTCGGGTTCGCGGTCGCGTCGCGTACAGCGAATGGCTCGATTTGTTGCACGCGACGCGACGGCGGCTAACGAATAGCTCGTTTGCAAAGACTGACATCGGTTTTACTCTGGGCTCAATCCTAGCTAGCGGTTCACAAACGTCACTCTCCCTCCCCCCTCCTCCCACCACATCAGCACTCGCGTGTGGCATGCCGCGGGTTCTGCGATGCGTCGCGCCTCGACCTGAAGGCGCGAACCCATTGTCCTGATTGCTCTTTTCGTTATATGCGCCAGCATTAGGTTCTAAGTTTACCACTCCAAAGCTCGAACGTGTTTTGGTTGTAATGATTATTTTTTTAGGTAATTCGATCATGCTCGTCTCAAGGTTCGCTGTTCCATTGCTGGGCTACAGCTATGGTGTGCAGAATGTGAGTGTGTGTAACCAGCAGTCTGGTATGCGACTGTCTCCAAGGCCTACAGTGAAGTGCAGTTTCAGATTGCTCGGATGACCAGCACAATCGCGCACACCGTAAAGGTGCAGGATCATATTGAGAAGACGCGAGCGAAGGCCGTACTCGGTGGTGGACAGAAAAGAATCGATACGCAACATAACCGAGTAGGTGGAGAAGCCGTCAAGATGAAGTTGTTGATTATAGAAGGTGGTATCTTACTGGTAAATTGCAGGGAAAGCTGACCGCACGTGAACGAATCGAATTACTCTTGGACAAGGGCACCTTCCGCGAGTACGACATGTTTGCGGAACATACGTGTACCGATTTTGACATGCAGAAGCAGAAAGTCAGTAGACTCGAGTGGGATTGTTTCTCTCCAGTAACTGATTCGATTATTTCAGGTACCCTGTGATTCTGTGATTACTGGGCGCGGTCACATCAATGGACGCAACGTGTACGTTTTCTCGCAGGACTTCACCGTTTTCGGTGGCTCGTTGTCGATGATCCATTCGAAGAAGATCTGCAAGATCATGAGAGTTAGTGGCAGCCTGGTGTTCGATAACATGGCTGACTCTAAACTGGTGACTTACAGGAGGCGATGCTTGTCGGCGCTCCCGTCATTGGTCTCAACGATTCTGGTGGTGCGCGTATTCAGGAAGGAGTTGAATCACTTGCTGGATATGCCGATATCTTCCAGGTACGCGTTCGATTGGTCGGTTGCTGACCTCAATATCATCAAGGGATGGGGGGGGGGGGTGGTCAAGTGCAGTTCGCGTGTCCGCATCAGCGAAATAACAGAGGGGTGCGTAGCGTTCCTCCTTCTGGGGTCAGGTCACCTCAGAAAAAAACACTTCTGCTTCTATCGTAATGAGCCTCAGACAGAGCCTAAGTTTGACGAAAGGCCTGATTATAAGCGGATGTATAAGCATAAGCCTGAGCTAAGCCTAAGCTCAAGCATAACCTTAGGCTTCAATGATCGCGCAGCTCTGGTGACCTGACCTCAGGAGGAGAAACACACGTCTCCCATACAGAGAGCCCATGCACCCAACACCCGCCATTCCCTAGCCCCTCCCCCCCATTGGGATTAGAGTTGGGGAGACTAGAGGTGTGTAGCAATTTTCACTTTGTTGCTGTCCTCCTAGGCTCAGACCGCGCAGCGTTCATCCCTCCAGGGTCACCGTCCGCCTTCCATTTGCCAGAAATTTTACGACCCCTTCCTTCAGAGGGTACAACTGCTCACCCGCACCATCAACATCGAGGGATTCTTTCAATACGATCCCTTCTTCGCGATCCGCAGCCCCATCCATAGTATTTGGTTCTGGGACCAGTCGGCACAGCCCAACTTCCTACCCTCAAAGCGGCTGTCGAACGGGGGATGGGGGGGGGGTTTCAAGCCTCTACCTAAATCAGAACCCGCCAAAATTGACTCCCTCTCTCGCCACCATGACTCCCTTCTTCCAGAAATGCGATCCCCACTTTCTCCGACCTTTTCACCTCCACTAAACCCGTAATACGACCCAACGAAAAACTCAGTCGCGGCCTACTTGTTGGGAACTGCGCAACGCCCGATTGACCATGCCCTTTCCACTTTCGCTGACTACACTAGCGCTCGCGGCGCACGGTGCGAGCCATCACAGCGCGTGAGGCCAAATGCTATCCTTTCCTAAAGGGACGCGTCCCTCTACATCTATGCTACACCCTCAGCCTAGGGGAGGGGGAGACAAGTTTTTGCTATGAGACCCTCCACTGAGCGGCAGGTGCGGTATTGACCCTCTACCGCTGAAGCACTGCATCTTCTGAGAGGTCGCGTTGTTCTAATTGTCTGGAAGGTAGAAGCCAGACATGGCGGATCTTATGACGGAATCCTGTCTCCCTTAACCCTAGGATGGCATCCAGAGAGCGGGCGCGTCTCCTTGGCGAAGCGTGGTATAAGGCCTCTGTTTTTTAGCTCCTCTTGCGCCCTCTTGCCTTTGCCGTAAGCGCCTGCAGGCCGGTTGGAGGCGTCACTGCTCACCTGAGAGGAGACGAGAGAAGTACTTGAGCGGTTCTAACGGCTCACATTTAGCCTGCGAATTTGCGCTCGTGGACCTGTAATCTCCTGCGATTCAGACTGCCTTCAGTAACCTATTGTCACCGTTTCAGGCTAATGTATCAGCGTCTGGAGTTATACCACAGATCTCACTCATTATGGGACCATGTGCGGGTGGTGCCGTCTACTCGCCTGCCATCACTGACTTCACGTTCATGGTTCGCGACACGAGTTACCTTTTCATCACCGGTCCGGACGTCGTTAAGGCCGTTACCAACGAGGAAGTGACTCAGGAGGAACTCGGTGGAGCTAAAACACATACAGTAACATCAGGTATGGATTTCAGCTGGTCAACTATTCAGGCGAGGAGTGCTAAAAACTGTTTAAGGCGTGGCTGTTGGCGCTTTCGAGAACGATGTGGATGCGCTAATGAGCATGCGTGAGCTTGTTAACTATCTTCCGCTTTCGAATAAGGACCCAACCCCTGTTAGATCCTGCGATGATCCATGGTAATGATTTTTTTCCAATATGAAATTATATTTCCTCATGAATTGTTGTAGGGATCGTGATGTTCCGTCACTCGATACGGCTGTCCCACTCGAAAGTACTACAGCATACAACATGAAAGACGTTATCTTTGCTCTGCTGGATGAAGGCGATTTCTTCGAGATTGCACCAGATTTTGCAAAGGTTTGTCGGTTGTTCCATACTGCCATAAAATAACTCAATAAACCCATGTATTTCAGAACATTGTCGTAGGTTTTGGCCGCATGAATGGTCGCACAGTTGGAGTGGTAGGTAACAACCCGAAGTTTGCCGCTGGTACGTGCAAGAGCTAAATTCTCTCAGTACGTTCTACGAACAAATCTTGTTTTCAGGATGCCTTGATATCAACTCATCAGTGAAAGGAGCCCGATTCGTACGTTTCTGTGACGCTTTCAACATTCCACTTGTAACTCTAGTCGATGTTCCCGGATTTTTGCCTGGTGCGCAATCGTTTTACTAGATCTGATAGGATATTCCTCAAAAAGAATTTAAATTGTGATGTATTTCAGGAACGGCGCAGGAATACGGTGGTATTATTCGCCATGGAGCGAAGTTCTTGTACGCTTACGCTGAAGCAACTGTACCAAAGATCACGGTCATCACCAGAAAGGTGAGCTCACGAAGGAGTGGATGATGGAGCCAACGGGATAGCCTTCCCCTGTGCAGCAGTATCAGGCTACGAACGGGTGCAAAACTCGGCGTCTCCAGTCTGGTCGATGACGCATTTTCCACGGTCGAGTATAGGCCGATATTAGACTGGCAATAGAGCGATTCGCTAGCGTACCGCGGTCGCGTCGCGGTCAGTGGATCGCTTCAGCGGCTGGTACCGCAACGCGTCCGCGGGCGCTAGCGAATCGCTCGATTCGCAAAGTCTGATATTGGCCATAAGGGGAGTGCATCCGGAGATGCAGGGTTTCGGGCCCGTCCCCTGCCCGGTACTGCTATAGGCATCCCATGCAGAAGTCGTGGGTTGCACCGGTGGTCTTTATGAACTCTGGGGAGCAGATTGCTAGTGCGAGATCCATTGTCGTCAAATATGTCTTGTTTATTTCAGGCTTACGGTGGAGCTTACTGTGTCATGTCATCGAAGCACCTTCGCGGAGACATCAACTACGCGTGGCCAACTGCTGAGGTGGCTGTGATGGGAGCTAAGGTATGAATTCATGTTCTCTAACGTAATGGTGATCAGTGTTCAACGTGCGACTCTCCAGGGCGCTGTATCGATTCTGTTCCGTGGAGACAAGGATGTAGCAAAGAGAGAGGAGGAATACATCGACCTCTTCAGCAATCCCTTCCCGGCTGCTGTTCGCGGTGAGTTGGACTCGTGGAAGCCAGATAGGAATTGGAGGGCTTTTCTGTGGACTAGTGATCCATCCTGTTCCAGGCTACGTTGATGATATCATCGAACCACATACCACACGTCGTCGAATCTGTGAGGATCTTGCTCTGCTTGAAAGCAAGCAACTGTCGAACCCATGGAGAAAACATGGAAACATCCCACTCTAGAGATTTTTAGTAGTCGTTCGTCGTTTTCCTTTTTTATCATATTTCCTACAAAAATGCCGAGTTCCTCCACCATGCCTTATTCGTTATCCGTACGGATTTCTCTGGCCTTCCACCCCTCACATTGTGATTGCAGGCTTCTAAATTCATTCAGTTCATTCGAGGCAGACGCTCATGGGTCATCTAGGTAGCACATTGCTCCGTCTGGCGGCTTCTTACTGCCCTCTGTTACCCACCCGGTGGCTTCAAAATCCTACCCCAGAATGATGTATTTTTCTACTATGAATCAAGACCCTGTTCAGCCATCGTTATCCCTTGAGAAGGCATCCACTTATGTGTTCAGCTTTCTCTCGTAGGCCTTGCCTCCCAGTCCCCCCTTACCCCACTGCTTTTGCATGGCATCCCCTAGAGCACAGATCACCCACATAGGTGAAAAATAGTTTGGCATGGTTGACTGCGAGCTCAACAGCAGCTGTTCCCTCTGTACCAGCGATCTTCTCTAGTCTAGTCAAATGTGCATACCCATATCAATGTGCAACATAGTGGCTCGGAACAGGATCGATAGTCTTTCAATTTCTATACTTTCAATTACAGCAGTAGCATTCCGTGGGTTAGAGCAAGCTGTTGTAGTTTCGTAGGATCTATGCCAATCATTTTCACTTATGCCTTTTTTATCGCCATAAGTTTCCATCACAAAACTCTCACACGTTTTCTTCTCCGGTTCTTATAGTTTTCATTGAAATCGCGTATTTATAGTATTTTTTTTAGCAAATGTTGTGAAACTGCATCAATAGCGCGGGTAGTGCTTGTGGCGACATAGGGTGCAGGCCATTTCCGAAGGGAATATGAGGGAAATGCGGGTGATGACAAGTCGTGGTACATCATTGTAGGTTTCTAGGAGCAGTTCATCCATGAGATGTTCTGTATCCTTCCCCCTGTGCTCGTTAAGCAGTCCATGCTCAAGCGTTCTGGAAGCTGTGTTTCAGAGCAACCAACTCCTAGAACCCATAGCGCTGTCAACAAGTTCTAGCCCATGTTCCTCTCACAAACTTTTGGCCGAGCCTTGTATGAGCAGTGCTTGAGGTGGTGGTTGTGTTGGTGATTTCCGTACTTTACCGGTGTGCCTTTTTCAAACGGTAATAAAGATTGTATAATTTATTATTAATCAACTACAGCAATTCATTTACAACACTCCGAAGAAGCGAGCAACAGTCGTAAGAATCGCTCTTTGTACAGGTGGAATCACGTTCTCGACGTCTTCAACCGATGGGATGTCGATCTTTGGAATTTGATCTAACGTCGGGAACGTCAACGGTGGTAGTGTAGGTAAAGGTGTCGAGGAAATAGGTTGAAGCCCTGGAACGAAATAATGCCATGTTATGTGCCAAAGGTGATCAATTTGATTGGACGAGTGCCCAAAGGCTTGGACAACTATCCTCGATTTTAGGTCATCCCATTAGTGACACTCAATTTTGTGCACACTCGTATCATGTGGTTAAGTGAACTGTAAATGAAGATCTGCACAGACTTAGCGCTTGACAACCAACACTACCAGGAAGCATGCGTGATATCGATTTTTTGAGGATTTCACCGCGGGTGCTCCTCAGTAGTGCACGTGGCGATGTCCGCAAAAAATCGATGTAGGGAAGTGAGCCACGTGTCGAAGAAATTTTGGCCTGTACAAAATGTCCCTCCTCCCCCCCCCCCCTTGGTACGACTGAATACGATGATTGCGAGGTCAATGGGGATTTCAACAGTCGTTTCATTGGACCTGGCCACGTTCGTGACTTACCTCAACCACTGGGGCGTGTTCGCTACGAGCGCAGCCGAGTCGGGGGTGCTTCACTGTTGCAGGTGGATTCTAAAACGCTCGATCTGCACAGTTCGCACGCCTCATGTGACCGAGGACGCAACGCAGTCGCCCGTACAGCGGAAGCACTACGGGCGCATGCACAGTCGGTCGTCCGACAGCAACGATCGCAAGTGTCGCGTAACGCGGTCGCATAGGGGAGGCGACGCGGTCACCCAATGGAAACCCAGACAACACGTGACTGCGCGTCATGGTATTGTGGGATAGTAGCTGCGTATTGATCGGGTGACTTTTACGATCGTTAGTGTTGGAGGATCAAAACGCATCCAATGTTATGCGACAGTTATAATCGTTGCTGTCGGATGATCGACTATGCATGCGCTCTACCGACTTGCAGCGCTCGCCGCGGCCACGCCTCAATTGTTGAGGAAAGCCGCGGAGCTCCTGATGTGACATACTTTTGGACAAGGTGAATAACGGTCGAGGAATTCCTCGACCATAGCTGTATACTGTAGCATAGTAGTGGCGAGACTGAATGTGCGCGCGGAGAGCATAGACGGCACGAGCATGGCGAGTGTGAATGTTAGCGCGAGAGAACGTAACTGATCAGACAAAAATATCCTCGACGTGCCGTTGAGGAGTCCTCGAGCGATATTCACCCTGCATCCGGTCCCTCTTCCAAAAATGCGAAGGTGCTTGGAGCAGGGCAAATTCTGAGCATTATTTCCCGTTTCATTATCCACACTGTACCTTTTTACCATACACACCGCTTGGGACCCTCTCCTCCCATCGAAACCTTGTCGAAGAGTCCTTGATCATGGCTCACCCTACTTTGAACTTTTTCGGCAATACAATAAGGTCTATCTCTTACCTTGCATTTGGAGCTGAGGTTGGAGTTGAGACTGTTGCTGCGTGGATGCAGGAAGTTGTTGAAGTGACGTGAAAAGGTTGGGCTGCTGACCGTAAACACCTCCAAGGGGCTGTGGGAACTGAAATTAGAAGTTATTTCTTGAATAGTTATCTCGCCAATCAAACGTTACCTGCGGCATGGGCACTTGATAGTATGGACTGAACTGTTGAGCTGGGAGAACTGTCTGAACGCCAGGAGTCTGAATCATGTTGGTCATTTGCGCAGCATTGTATTGTGGCTGAGACGATTGACTCATGGGTTGAGGTGCAGCAGGTTGTTGTGGTTGTTGTTGTTGATATCCTGGTGCGCCTAGAATTTCTGGTATTGAGCTGATTTAGTGCTCCATCTTGTGTGGATATATCAGAGTTACTAGCTTGACCTCCAAGGTCATTTGTGGTTCCTTGTGGTGCGCTGTATTGAGGAGCTGGAGGAGCGGCTGCTACACCGTAACCGTTTTGTAACTGCTGAGTGTACGTGGAAGCAGCTATTGCGTAATCTGCCTGAAAATTGTTTATGTAAATGTCGCTGTTTGACTATCTGATATGTGTATCACATATGTTTTAGGCTGCTTTTATACTTTGCGCCGTGGCGGTCGCTGCCGACAGGGCGTCAATACGCGCACTGGCACATGACGCGTACATGGCGCACTGCCGGTACCTTCCGATCGACAAAACTGATTTCAATTCATTTTTTTCCATTTTTTGACGTTCTGCTTGCAGTTTTGCTTTCACTGACGCTTTTTGGCTCAACACAATTTCTTTTTTGTTGAATTACTGTGTTTTGCTTACTAATGGACTCACCTGGGGGCTTACTGCCACTTTTGAACACCCTGTACTAAGCTAACCACTCTAGGATTGATTGAATTAAAAGCAATGATTCACACAAAATAGAGAATGGTTCTGCCAAAAAACACGAGCAAAAGCAATACGCCACGTGGTACACCTGGAAAAAGCGAATATAATGAAGCCGAATCTATCGATCGGAAGACGCCGGGTGCGCGCCAAGTACGCCTCATGCGCCAGAGCGCATATTGACGCTATTTGCACTGTCAGCACCGTCCGCACCGGCGCAAAGTGTGAAAGCGGCCTCAGCACCGGTATCTTTGCAAAAATGGAAGTATCGGTTCCCACCGGTGGTGTAGATGAGACGTGTGCAGTATTAATAATACGACGGGGAAGTTCCTGTTGTGACTTCGTCGAAGTTCGTTTCTGGAACAAGGACAGTCATTCAACAGTATGTCAGCATTCTTCATTCTTCTTCATTCATTCTTCAAAGGAGAGAGGAGAGGCGAGAAAGCACAGTGGATGAGAGCGCGCAGACACTGGAATGATGCGAGAAAACGGAGCGGTCTTGGCATGGCTCCACCGCACTTTCCGCGCACTCACGAGCCGGGAGAACGGGACACCTGCCACTTTCGTGGGCAGCTCATAGCTACTAACTGAAGGGTCTTCCTGATTTCCTTCTGGGTGTGTGTTCAACGTGGCCAAGGCAAAGGCGATTGATTACCAAGCACTTCCCAATGAAGTGTGGCACGTGAATGTGTAATAATCTATTATTCGGCCTTCTTGCAATCTTGGTGTTTTTGAACCCTACCTAAAAAAGTTGAAGTGAGAGGAGGGTGGTAAGTAAATGAAAAGGATGAAAGTGAGAAAGCCAAAGGTGTAGATGGTTCGTGGGTGCACTTAACCTTTTAACTTTTTGTTGCTTCTAGCGTCAATCCCACACCGTCGGAGGGCTCCGCTGTTATGCGTCGCCTATACAATGCATTTTCTACTGTTGCCTTAGCTTCACTGATCGTGGCTCTTTCCTTAGGGCGTGACTCTAGCTATTATTCGGGGCTCCTCGAGCTTGCTGAGCTTGCTCATCAGAGTCCTGCGCTCTCCTTAATTAGGGATTTAGAGGTCTTCGTACAACTCGCCGAAATCGTCGCAGTCGCGCTCTCTTCATTCTTCTTCCTTCAGCAGAACAGGGGCTGCTACCAGGGTGAAAATCGGTCGAGGAAACGGCAACGGCTTGTAGAGGATTTTCGACAGTTCAGACACATTCTCTCTCGCGGATATTATTTCTCACCTTCCTCGAGCCGTCTGTGCTCCCCACGCTTACATTCACCCTCAACTCTACTCTCGCACAGTGGGTGAGCTATGGTCGAACCGTTATTCACCCTGGCTGCCACGGTCGCGGTAGCGTCCCAACGACACTTTTACATTATGTTATCTTTATTTAGGATTTTTCTGTAAGACAAGTCTGATCTCACGCCTGAGAGGTCCTTTTATACTGAAGGTATGGGTCGGGATCAAACTGGTGTGTGATTTTGTTCAAAAACTTGTGAAGAAGTTCAATGGAGAACATTATAGGAGAGAAAAGGCAAGAAGCGCCATGGAACACACTGAAATTCCCCTTGTGACATTTGCGGAGAGATATATGGTAGAAGAGATACAACGCTGCGAGAAGAGAGAAGACCCTAGAGAGCATTGTACACAAGAGGGCGCAGACGCCACGTATGCTCTATTGACAAGGAAGACAGCGCGGCAGCAGACCGGCAAGGTCTTAGCGCGACTGCTTCACGCTCATGAGTCGCAACAGTGTCGCGCCCACTGCTATTGAGGTCCCTTCTTTTCACTCTGTTAGGAACTTGTTGGCACCTAATCACGACCCTTGGGTTTGAAGCGCTAATCATTGGTTGTACCGCTTGCGAGGAAATCGTAGATCCTAGATAACGCCGTGTTCCAACGCGTAAAACATTGCAAATCACTTGTTGTGGCGAAGACTGATTGCAATGCAAAATGATTCCCAAGGAATAGCTGTCGTTTCTGTCCATTCGCCGGAACTATGGGGTCACATGGAATGGATGCACTGAACTGGAAGCGTATAATCTTCATCAAAGCTGCGCCGCGTGATTTGATTTGGCTGAATCTTGGACTGAATCGGACACAACGATGGAATGGACCTAGATGAAATGAAGATTATTACTTGAGGTGACCGAGTTCAAGACCCCTTACAAATATTCGTGACCGTTGTGCTACTGCAGGTAATTCGATCCCCTTATTGCCTCATGCAATTTCCCTAGTGTAAGTAACCGAAGGTGCCTGCCAAAATGGCACAGTGACAAGAACGACATGAGTTTTCGTTACTGCTACAGTGGCATAATGATGACCACGCTCAAAGACATCGATTACAATAAGTGTTGAGAGGGTTTGAAGCTATAGGGGTACTCAACGGTACGCCGGTTGCGAGGAAAGCAGAGAAATTCGTCAAGAGAACGCAAAACGGGGCCCCCTTGTTTGGCCGTTGATTTTAGGTCACGGACGGGAAGCAGCTAAGACGGTGGATTTCTAAAAGTTCACCGCAACGCGTTTGGTAGCACTTAGGGTCAACTAGCCGTTCGCACTAATCGAATGGGGGGGGGGTCGCATTTTGGGGTTGAGTAAGGTCAACATACTGGGAACGGAGGTTGACAAAGGTCGTTAAAGGGGGTTACGCGTTTCGACGGGTTTCTGACGAAACCGGTGAAAGTTTTACGAAGTTTAACGAAGGCAGTGAAGTAGAGTAGGCAGAATTTATGGATTTGCTGTTTCATTGATACTAGTTTAACCACTGCCCTACCCCCCTCTACGCTCGACGGCCGTTTTGGAAGAGAGAGTGGGCGGAGTTGGGCTGTGTCGATTGATCCCAGAATTTTCAAAATCAAAAACTATAGAAACAGCCATGTGGAGCCATGGTGATGAGGGGGTGAGGGTGGTAACTGGGTGGGGATTGCGAAGGGGGAGAGGTCGTCTCGAGGGATCACCTCAAGGTTGATGGTTGTGATGGGGGATCGCATCGAGACTCTTCGAAAGGGGGGAATCGCAAAATTTTTGAAGAAGTGGGAAAGTAGCGATGACCCTGGTAGCACCATGCCAACATGCTTCGACCTTGCTCCAGTTGTGTCGTTGGAGGCGAAACAGCTCGCCCAAATCACCAACTGTAGTGGGTGGATTGCCTAAGGCGGGGTGATTTTCAAGTAATCTTAGCAATCAGCGCACATTTTGTCGTAAAGCGCTGCATTTCGCTTCCTCGGCAGCCAGGTTACTGCTTTGTGTGGCGCATATACAGGGTGGCTGAAAAGTATAGGACGCGACCTTGACCGCCTGCTGGCACTTGGCCGTGAAGTATTTTCAGAATGTTTTGAAACTATTTGAAAGCTTTGAAATTATGTTAGAAGCACCACAAGTTGTTTGGTCCAAAGTTTGACTGAACCCTCGCCATGAAAGTTTTTCGGCATCGACCTATTTCCGGGAGGGTCCCCAATGACGGTCTCTGAAATTGCAACTTCAGAAAAAGTTTCGGTATTCCCTCTTCAACTCTTCTAAATATGTTCGGGGCTAACAAGGTTCAAGCACACGTCTCCGGGATTGTAAAAAGTGGTGGTTCAAGAACTGTGCACTCTCAGAGGATTGATACAATCATTCAGAAGAGGTTGGCTCACAACGGTGAAGCCAACGTGGGTCACATCGCTTTTGATCTCAGGATCTGCCGTCACCGTTTCCAGAAAATCTTGAGAAGCAATCATTATTTGGAGAGGTTATCAACTCTTTCTATGCTGGTTTCCATTAGAGCAACCCGAAAGATTCAACTGATTAAATGCAACAAGTTTCTGCGCGAGCTCGAGGTGCGCCGCATCTCTCTTACGGATTGGAATAATGAGGAAATTTGCGAAATAAACTTCTTTGCGACAGCCAAAGTCGGACGCAGTTGTTGTCAAAAAGTGAGAGCAAGTCTCCGAGATAGCGTTTAGCTCACAAGAGACTTTCTCTCGAAGGTGAGGTAGTTTGTAACGGAGTAACATCCGAAAGTGCAGCTCCATTGCAGTTCATTTTCCACAAATGTTAAAAACTAACTCGAAGGCCTTACAAAAGACCCTAATGAGGTACGGAATGCTGTTCTGGAATTAAGGGCATTTTGCTCAACGATCGTCTGCTCTTCAATGAACCTGGACTCTCTAATGCGCGTCCAGATCCACCAAAGCTATCCTGAGCGCTCACTCCCGGGCCACTGGAGCAGGGAAATGTGGCCTTCTTCTTCTTAAGCCCTTGACCCGATGAACTCCTCTATGTGAGGATGTTGTAGAGGAAGAACTCATAAGGCTTCGTTAGCCCGGTGGGTGCTCTGAAGTTAGCGCTTCAGAAGAGGTGGGACGAGAGCACCGTTGCCTACCTGCGGCGCACTGCTGGTTTTGACGCTGGACGCCAGAAGGCCTCTCTTAGTGCAGAGTCGTCCAAATCAAAGCACCTTCAGCACAAGTAATCAAGTGGCTTAACTCTATCTTAGTATAAATTCGGTTTTCTGATCGAGTATCTTTCCGGACTTTTACAAACAAAAACATGGCGTCCTATACTTTTCAGCCACCCTGTACTTCCCCGATGCGCTACCTCTTGATCGTAATCGCTTCCTTCAATATCATACCATGCCAATACCCCTAAATATACAGGAAATTTAAAGGTGAAAAAATGGGAGGAGGAAATGTTTTTGTATCATTCTAAGGTATATAAAACTTTTTTTGAATGGGCTTATATGTGATCTTTTCATCCTCTTCATAGAGGCCACAGATTCTATCGGTAGCATTTACTCACGTCTGTGTAAGGTCGTTAGAAGAGGGCGAATGAATCTCACCGAGGTCTCATTGCACTGTACAACTTGTAATGGCCGTCACCCTTATTGAAGCCCGACTTTGTACAAAAGGCAAAAAGTGCATGACATTTTGGACTTACATGGCACAATGAAACACACTCCTTCTTTTTAACGAGACTGGCACATAAGAGCAAATGCTACGCACCACCCTTGGAGTCATTGGTGATTATAAGTCCCACATTACTGGTATGTTAGGGGTACAATACGTTAAGTTGCAAACAGTAGAGCTTCAGAGCGCTCGGCCGAAAAAAGTTTACAAATCGAAAGTCTTGAACTAATCTCAGGCTTATGGTGATGAATAAAAACCAATATTCAATAAAATCACTAATTAACATCTGCATGAGAGAAAATATAGCTCAATTCGACATACTATGCAGGGTACCCAATTAGCTACAAGATGGAGTAAAGAAGGTTTTGCCAGATTGGAGAGCCTGAGCATTAGTGAAGGGCTAGCCAGCATTTGAGAGTCTAATTCTGTGTCTACAGTGATTTGGAAAATGAAGAATGTGTTTTTTTTCTGTTCAGACGGGTCTCGCACCAATCGGCGCTCAAGGCAGGCTTGCATAGAAGGCTTTAATCGCCTAAATGCGACTCTGACCGAGAATTGATCAGTAGGACATGGTGCAGAAGTAGCGGCGCCGCTTTTCACTACACCCTCGAATCAAGTTCATTTTCAATTCATGACCCCATTCATAGTTACTGTAAATTGTAGGCAGAGATCACGATGGCCAGAGGTCGTTGCGGCTTCGACGACGTCATCGAATGCTCTTGGTGAAAGGCTCGAAGAGGTCCTCCCAACCACACCTTTCTAGGGCTGAAGGATCCAGTCTATCAATAACGTTCAATAACGTCATCAAAACTGTAACACCCTCCAGTCATCGTTATCACTACCTTTTGAAACCAAAACTTGTTCATCAGTACTCATGTCCAGACTAAAGAAATTAGAAAAACACGCAGCATGCAATCACCTTGTTTTTCGGTCGAGCGTCGCCGTCGAGTTTCTGAAGTACTGCACTTTCTGAAACATTTGACATCGTTTAGCAGATGTATCAGCGTGACACTACATACTGGAGGGTTGGCGGAGGAAGGTGTGCATTTTTTCAGAGAAATTTGCCTAAATCCACTTCCCCCTTTCACCCGAAGAGCTACACGATTCCGGTTAGGGTCGCACAACGAAAGTCTGTCTCACTGCCCTAGATGAAGTTAAGTGGGTGGGGAAAAGCCAATCAGAAAAGGCCAAAACTGAAATTGCTGTAAGACCCCCAATTTCGCAAAACTTCGTGAGAATTTCTCGAAAATTTCAAGAATTCTTTTCTAACCAATTCCTGAAACCCCCCCCCCCTCTCCCCTGAAGGAACTCAGCGGATTTCGCCTATTACGTCCTTCCAATACCAAACTCGATGTCTATCGAGGAGTCTTCGAATTGGCTCGCCCGCTACATCAGGGCAATCAGAGTGAGTCTCAGATGAGTTTAAAGCAACAGTACCAGCAGCGTCGAAGTGGACGTGGCGGGCAAAAGTCAAACCCCTTCTTGCCAGCCGTGGAAATTCGTTCACGATCACGATTTACATCGTAAATTGACTTCAAATAGTCCCTGTAGTCCCAAAACGATCGCAAATGCTTCCGCAGCTGTGGAGATCGCAAAACCTCTGGCCAGCCGTGGAGATCTCGATCACACGATCTTCACGGCTGGCAAGGGGTTTTGCGACATTTGCCAGCCACGCCCACTTCGACCCTGCTGGGACTGTTGCTCTAGCACGCTGAAGCGCATTGAAGTGGGAGTGGAAAATTCATCAATTATGAATGACAGACTGCTCAAAAAAGTAGCAAATTGAACGCGGGACCTCACAAGCGCAAAAAATCAAGAAAAGTGAAATATGTACCAGATACACTGGTGCCGTCAGTGCATGTCATTCGTCGTATCGCTACAGCATAAACTGTTCTAAAACGGATTTTTTTACAGTTAGAACTAGAAAAATTTCTCCGAGGGGAAGAATCCTACTGCAATTACCTGCCGTTCTTGATTCCTTCAGTCTTGATGTCCGCAATGTAGTCGAACCCTTCAAGTACATCACCATCCATCACTTCACCCCCAACAACCAGTTGACCCTAGAAGCTTAAGAAATGACTTTTCGCCTACTGGTAACATGAGAAAAAGAGATAGTGGTTCATACATTTGTCACCATAGCCACTCCTCGATCTTCAGATTCAACTAATGGGGCGTACCAGCAGCATCGGACCTTTAAAATAAAGGCAAACTCATTGATATCGCCCACCTTCTAAAGCCCTCAAATTATCACAGATTGTGTCTTTAAAGCCTCTTACCTGTAGTTCTGTGCCTTGTGCAAGGCTCTGAGGGGCGATCCCACCTACCCATTGTCCTGCCACACATCCTTGCCTTGAGTACAGCTCTTCACATTTCTAAATCGCCAAGTTCAACACTAGCAAATCAGGCTGAACAAAAGCGACTTCTTACCGCCACTCGAGCTACCATGTCCTGATCATGATACGGTGAACGAGCCACTTGATCGGAACGTCTCAAATAACCATCTTCTTTGCCATTGATCCTGAACAAACGGCTGCAATTTAATTCCTTTGTTATTATGAAAAGACACGCACCTATAGAACTGGGCCGTTTCTTCGGCTCGGGTTCCATTGGCGTTCCAACCAAAGCAGTTGGGACGGGCACAACCTAGCACTGGTAAACCGCTGTGGAGGACCTGCACATAGTAGGATTAAGTGCCTTTGAAGTTGGTTTGCTGAGGAATTTGTGGTTTTTTACAGCAACGGAAATTTTCGGCCAACTATCGTAGGAGTCACTCTTCAGTATCGCAGCTAGTCTTGAACAAAAGGAAAAAAGCTAAATCTAACTGTAAAGCTTAAGAAGTTAAGAGTATAAAGGCAGGCCGGCAGTAAAGAAAAAACGGAGAGAATATGTCAAAACCCTCAGTTTAAGGGCTTGTGACCGAGTTCAAAAAGAGACTGAGCGCGAGAGGAGACTGTGAGGCGAGGAAGCGCAACAGACGAGAGGACGCCAGACATAGCCTGGACGGACGGGGAGTATTGCAGCTGTTGCAGCTAACTTTGCAAGGTCCTGGCGCCCTTCTGGGGTGATTTCCATGCACGGGAGTGCTACATCTGTGATTGTCCCCTGAGGGCTATCCTAAGACCGAAGGGAGTCGTTCACACGAATTCTGCCTGGGTTGTGCCTTCATATTATACTCGAGAAACCGAGCCGAAAGGATTACGTAAAAAGCGCTCTACAGCTGCTGATTTGACATACCTGAAATGTGAATGGAATAGCAGCCTGCCCGCAGTACGAGGCTCGGGAGCACTGCACGAGGTAGGTGGCAAGTAAGCAACAAAAAACTCGTTGTATCATCTGGAAGGCTGAAGATGAAAACGAAAACGAGAGATTGCGAACGTCTTTTGAAGCCATGCCGAGATAGAATCTAGCTTGTGAGATCAAAGCAGATCGCTCTGGATAATCTGAATTGCACGTATTAAGCTTGAAACTCTAGCGCCGCCCCCCATACGCTATCAGATATGCCCAAAATGGCGTCAGCATTTTGATAAGCGCCGAATACTCAACGAAATCGAATACCGAGTGGGAATTTTGATCAGCTGAAGACTTTGACGGATTGTGGTCGAACTACGTCGTTGAATGACACTGTGCGAAATCGACTGAGGTTTTCGGATCGGCGAAAGCGAATCGTCTACATGAATAGAGGTCAACATCCACGTCAGTGATATCGTGACTCGGCCTCGATCGCGGCTATCCGAACGCTCGCACTTTCATTTTCTTCAGTGATTTGAATCAGCGTCCCGAATCCGAATTTCCGGTTTTTTTTTTCTCGCAACAACCGAGAAGAGAAGTTGCCGAAGGGAAGCCACTGTCAGGTTTCATATACAATTGGTATTGAATGTAAAGAATGTAGGGCTAGATCCCGGGAACTGCCTGTTCAAAAGTCTGGGCCTGGAATTGGGTCGAATGTGGGAATTGAAGGAATGTGCTATCCAATTTTTCAAGATTGCATATTGCATAGAGCGCGCAAAATTACAGAACTTTCAGTGAGTAGTTGTATGCACCCTTCTCCTTCGCCGGCTTTTCTGGAGGACTTCTGGGGCCGGTGAAATATGCATCAGGACCAGAATAGGATACGACAGCTGTAGAAACACTCGTGGTGGGGAAAGTTTGCTGCTGGGGGTGGTATGGGAGACCCCAAGAGAAGGCTCTTAATTTTCTTGAGATGCGACATGTTCAAAACTCCAGTGGATATCGCAGAGCCGTTTGAAAGCGTGCGTATGATACACAAAGTTCCAAGGGTACTTTGCGGGCAGGCAACTCGCACCAAGAAAATGAAAATGAGCTCAACTGGATCAGATGTGCCTTACTGAGTGAGAGGAGCAGTACGTAAGGGGTGAGGTCAAATTCTGAGCGAAGGTGAGACGACGGTAAGGGACACCACTCTCACACCCGTGGTCTGAGAATCAAGTTCAGGGCTTCTTCTCGCTTGAACGAAGTAATTTGTTCATATTTATGAGGTCGGCCAATTGGTGTCATAGACGTCTGGTAGGAGGAGGGCATCGAAACCTACATCGGCCGTACCTCGCATTTCACTTTGTAGGCCAAGCACGCATTCGTAAAAAACCACGATCTCAGTGAAAGTGGAATGCGTGACGCATGTCAAAAATAGATTGATCATCGACAGGCAATTTTCGTTCTTCATCACTCATATTGCGATCTTCCTTGACGTACGAAATTCTCGCACGTTGCGTGGGCAGATGCGCGACGTTAACAGCAGTACTACCTCAGTTCTGGCCCAAACGCTGTGCTAAATTCGGCGTTTCTTTAGACCACTTGTAAATTTGCAGCGATAGCTCAAAGGAGCTGGCTTCATGTCAACTTGCTCCTTGCAGCCGAGGTTTCATCGTTTATGTTAGAAATCTCCTCTCGTCTATGGGATTCAGCACTTAAAGTGTGAGATACAAAAAATCATTTGGAGCTGATCAACCGTTTCGAATTTCACCAAGGCCTCAATTTTCAGAGTGCGTGCTTCATCTATGCAATGATCCACACATCTACTAAGTCAGTGTTAGCAGCAGAGTCGACCACAGCCAAGGAAAACCCAAAGAAAGGTTGAACCTGCAGGAGGGTTGGGGCAGAGTGAAAATCGCTCTACGAAACGGCAACGGCTCGTCGCGCACATTCGTCTATTCAGTCACGCTCTCTCGTATTCACTTTTGCAACGCGTGAGGCGTCCACGTTCTCCGCGCGCACATCCACTCTCGACACCAGGGTCAAGCAAGGAGTCGAGAATTATTTCGGAATACGACCCCCCCCTACCAGCGGCCGAAGTCCAAGAAAAGCTCTATTAAGAAGTCGAGTATGCAAAATTTGTTTAACCCTTCTTTCTTGAAAACGAAACAGCTATTTAGCCCTACCCTCCACAATGAAGATCTTCACCAATTATCCAAGGAAGACCACTTACAATCAGTCCTACTGAGAAACGAGAAAAAAGCTTTGAAATGGACATGAAGAAGCTATAAACTCGCCGCCAACTGGTTGATTTTGAGAGTTGGCTATGGAGCAGCTTATCTACTATTCGAAACTGTTACATATATTACTTGTTTCAAAATGAACGAATTTCGGATCTGAAAGAAGATTTGTAGGTATTGCGACGTGCTCTTTCTAAGTGGTATGGAAGTTGTGAAAATTAATACGAAATGTTCGATTTAGGTTGATTAACGAGGAAAATTCATGATGAGGGCAAGTTTTCACACTTTTCAATGCTATAACTCCATTCAAACTCGTCCTATCGGAGAACTAAATATGTCATCGTAAACTAGAAGATTTGCTCTATTCAATGGTCACTAGAGCAGCTCAGTGCGTTCAGTAATTAAAAAATGCCCACGTCGAGGATTTTCAAAAAATTAACGGGGAAAATGCACGATGAGTGCGGGTTTTTACACTTTCCGGAGCCATAACTTCCTTCAAATTTATCAAATTTCAAATGTAAATACGTCGGCATGAAGTAGAAGATTCGCTCTATCTATTGGTTGCTAGAACAGCTTGGTACGTGCAGTAATTAAGAAATGGTCACGTCGAGGATTTTTGCCCGAGTACCAGCGAAAGGTACTTTTTCGCTGCATTGACTTTTTTTCAACAACTATAGCTCCTTTCGGGTGCGGCTTTGTACACAAATGGGCGGGTTCGTAATCCATGAGATTCTTTCTTCCCAACAAGTATAAAACTGCATAGCATTTTTCAACTTTAACGCTTATATGCTTATGAGTTGATGCCGAAGACTGCATTTCTGTGAATAGTGAATCCCTCCCTGCCATTTCACCTTACGGAACCTTACGGGAACCTCTTGATTTTTCCCGAATCGATATTTTTCGAGAAGTGATTCGATTTCTTTGCACAGCTTGAACCATGAGAATTTTGTGTGTGCGGAATAACATTGTTATTGGAAATACTGGTTCGCACAGCTTGCGGTTTGCACATCGATCACTTCTCAACCTTTGCGTTTTTGAGCCCTCCGACAGTGGTAATGCTGGTGCTTTTATCCTCCCAACGGGCCAGATACGACCCCCCCCCCCTCCTGTAGACCTGTCGAGGATTTCTCAACGCACGCTTCACCCTGCTTGACACTACTCTTGCATAATAGAGAGCCGTGGTCGAGGATCTCTTGGTACCGCAATTCACCCTGGTTGGGTAGGGGGATGTTATAAGAGCAGGAGATAGGACATCATATGGTAAAGCAATTGATCTTTCAGAGTCATCTCATCCCAAATAGATATTCAGTTTTAAAGATGCTTGAAAAGCTACGGCTTGGGACATGGTTAGTCAGTGCCATAAAACGAGGAGCAACTTTAAGAGGAACAAGTTGTGTTGTTATAAGCTTGCAGTTCGAACCTAATTGGAGTTCTCACTCCTTTGAAACCGTCCGCTTTTGCAAATCACCCGCCCAGCCGCGTTTTTTATACAGGGTGGGGCATAAATATGGTGACAAAGTACTTGTGACCCAGTTCGAACAAGAGAGATCGAAGCGGGGCGTCAAGTGCAACAACGTGTGACCATATCCTTCCTAACAAATGTTAGCATTTATTATCAAACATGGCCGCCTATAAACTTGGTAATTTTCCTCGAACTCACATTACAGAAATTGGCCCCTCCCGCACGACATCTTTCAAATCTTCATTCCATACTTGTGCTAACTGTGTTGTTCCATGAACTAGTTAGGCTTCAATACTGACCAAAAACAATAATTCGCCACATCCAAACTGGAGGTTTTGGCTGGCTAATCTAATTCAACACATGGGCCAACTTACCGCCTTGCTAGAGGATCCTATCGTTGTGAGTGGTGAAGGCAACAGGAGATTTCTCCGACATACTATCTTTAATATTGGGTTGTCCCATATTCCTTTCCGAATTTCGACAATCTGTTTACAATTTTATCTTTTTTGAAGCAGTTGATCAAAGATATAAACACTATCAAAGCATTGACATTTTTCTGTCGCTGCTGCTGCTTCAATGCACTGTGAAGGGGATATTCCGATGGAATGATGTTAGCACTCTATGATGGACATGGTATCGTGGTCCAGTCAATTCCCTTCAAAACGAGGCGAGTTATTATTGCAGTGTGAGGTCGGACGTTCATTTGGAGAAATGAGTTTCCGAGACGTTTTAGGACGGTTCCCTCACGCTCCTGCGGCCAACCCGGGAGCTGTTCCATGATGGCATTCACAATGCTTGTCTACATGTAGCAGAGCGCTTACGAAAAGGAGATGCCCACTCAATCTACCAAACCAATAACAATGTCCTCCAAATGTGGAGTTTGGGATTTGATTAAGCTGGTGAGTCCTGGCTGCGAAGTGGCCACCAGGCGTGGCGCATGTTATCAGTGCAGTGGACTCCTGACTGGTCTCCACGAGTGATCGACTTGAGAAAGTCCCATCTGTGCGACAGCAGGAGAAGACTCTCGCAGATGGTCAGACGTGCTTCTCGGTCACGGTCTGTCGTGCATGCGGTTTCCATCGAGGCCTCATTCTACAGCAGCCGTCTTCATTCAGATGCGAGCGATGGCTCATCGGCTGTGCTGAAGTGTCTGAGTAGAACCTAGGTAGTAGCGTCCGTATCCTCTTCCAATTCATGGCGTTAGAGGTCTTCATCGAAAGGGAGTGGAGCCCCAGATTGAGGTTGAATTTTACACCTCGTATCGTCTTCGCCATTGCCACTCATCCACTAGCTCTCTGTTCGATCAAGAGCAGAGACTGAGCAAAATACAGCGCTGATCTCCTCTGCTGTCCTGCTTGCAAAAGCGCCTATTTGGGAATCGTAAAACATAATCGTTTATTCTTGTCATTCACCTATTTCGACGCCTAGTTGATTATTCCGATACGGGTTCAATTTTCCATAACCTCCTGGCTGACGTACGAGATTCACTCTTTGACATACCGAAATATTTCGCAATGGTGCTGATTTGACTTGAAGAAAATTGAACTTGAACAAAAATCGGACAGGACTTATGGGACAACCTGATAGCATTTGACTTAAAATTTTACTCTCACACATTCGAAAACCAAGGGTTTTCTGGCGGTGTACATACAGGCTCCCTTCACCCCAATCTGTCGATATTTTTAGGCCAGCTTTTCCCCTCCCTATCTGATTGAGCCTGCCATTTATGGTTTTGTAAGCATACATCCCAAGCTATCTATGCGGAACGTTTCACACCCTTTATCTTAATACTGTCGAGCCTGTGGCCAATTTTATCATGGTTCCATAAAATCGCTGTGGATACGCGTTTTGACAATATCATCAGACACCTTTTGAATTCCGTAAGTGATTGACCTCTGTGAGAAAGCCATTCTGTTAACTGCAATAGAGAGTGGTACGCCACTCTGGCGATGCATCATTCGAAGACAGCAGATCTCGGAAAAAATCTACCAGGCAGCGCGTGAGACTGCAAATCCTACTAGTTTCGGAGTAGGGGAGTGTGGCCATTCATCCAATAAAGACCGTGAACCTATGAAATCATAGTATTGTACAGTCCATATCCCGGCGTTGGGGTGGGCGGGGCTAGTCGTAATTGCGGACTTACACCTACTTGACAGTTGTCGCAGCGAACAGCTGATTGCTCGTCGGTTTCTACTCTTATTCGGTTCTTCTGCTGTATTCTAGTATTCTTCAACACAATTCTGATTATTCAACAGAACAGGTAAGTCAGTTTCATTGAAAAGTATACTTGTTTGCATGGAATTCGCATGATTTCTCGCAAAAGTTGATATTGAAGCGTGTTTTTTGCACCTCCCCAGGATTTCCGTGTTTCCTTTTGGTTTTTTATTCTTGATTTACTTGCAGCTTTCGTGGCAGTGTCGTTCGTGTTTTCTAGTTATTGTGGAGAACAATTTCTGACACTGCCATGAGGCTTGCAATCTACGAACAGCGCATTGGCCAGGTATCTTAATTTTTTTCATGTTTACCTTTTTCCTTTTGACTTGTTCTTCACTACAGCGTCTTTCACATGTTCAATTTGTTATGAAGAACATTACTTGATGCTGTTTTGAAGCAACTTGTCGCTTTTGTGCATGTTTTTCTCCAGTAGTGCTGCCATCGCCGCCCTTTTGCATGTTGCGTAAGGTTTCTTTTTTATTCTCATGTTAACTTTTTTCTTTCGACTTGTTCTTCACTACAGCATCTTTTGCATGTTCTATTTGATATGTGGAACATCACTTGATGCTGTTTTGAAGTAACTTATCGCTTTTGTGCATGTTTTTCTCCCGTAGTGCTGCCATCGCCGCCCTTTTGCATGTTGCGTAAGGTTTCTTGGTTATTTTCATATTTACCTTTTTCGTTTCGATTTGTTCTTCACTACAGCATCTTCTACATGTTCTCGTTATTGTGTGGAACATTACTTGATGCTGTTTTGAAGTAACTTATCGCTTTTGTGCATGTTTTTCTCCCGTAGTGCTGCCATCGCCCCCCTTTTGCATGTTGCGTAAGGTTTCCTTTGGCACTATTGCACTATTACAACCCCAGTGGGGGTGAGATGGG
>KZ345012.1:561979-575527 GCA_002352805.1 Teladorsagia circumcincta
ACAAAGGCGAGTCTGATGGCCAAATCATGAGCTCTGTTCATTGTTTTCTTTTCTTTCTTTCTTTGTTATTCCTTTCCCTGAAGTGGTATAGTGACAAGTGGCAACTTACAACTCGCGCAGTCCGAGGATCAAATCCCGGCTCGTGCGTCGCCCTGACCAACCAACCCTTCCATCTCTCCTGGGTCGGTTAATTGGTCTGGGAGGATAAAAGCACTGACTTGTACATCGGCAGGCTCTCCCAAGTCATTGTGCAGGCCACATCGCATTCAAATTGCCACTGCGAATGTACAAATGGAAGTATTTAGAATGCTTGGCGCATTTCTAGGTGGAACTCCGCTAAGGGGGGGGGCACTCATAATATCTTATCTACATGTCTTATCAGAGCGACTATCTAATCAAAACCGAATTGCGGTAGAGTCCTCATATCTAATCACAGCAGGGTTGTGGAAAGGCACTCTTATCAAACTCAATCGGGACATCTCTCATTGAGGCGGTGGCCTGCCATGCTACAATTGCTCCATTGGTACCAAATTTGCATTGGTTGGCCTGTTCGAACTCGGAATGTCCTGGTTCTAGATCGTCTTTTTGCACTATCCGAGAGATATCCCTATCTAATCGCACATCAGAGCCTGTGCTCTGAACCTGGATAAGATATGAGGGCTTCTCCGAAACTCTGTTTTGGCTAGAAAGTCACTTTGATAAGTCATGTAGATAAGATATTATGAGTGCCCCCCCCCCTTTAGCGGAGTTTCGCCCATTTCTAAAGAGATTGATTAACAGCAAATGCTTCATCATTTTTATCCTCTATTATTCCTTTGCAAGACAATAGCATTGAGGAAAAGACTGTGAAAAAGAGTCACAAAATGATGAGTTCTTCTATGAGATTGGTACACATTTCTCCGCTTTCACAGAGGGCAGGCAATAAAAGAATTAGTATATAGGAATGGTCGCAAAATCTGTTTCAAGTTGCCTTGATTGATGGCTTTGTAACATCTGGACTTAGATGTCATTAAACAGCAAGGTCCCAACCCGCCGAATCGCTGACGACTTCCCTCGGTCGATTCACCAGCTGTTCTTCAGAAATTTAGTCAGTATTTACCATTGAACTCTTCCATTTGCCAGTTTTGCAAAGAGCGGCATGAGAAACCCAAAAAGACGAGTAGAAGAGCCATTCCAAAGTGGGACGTGAGCTCGTCAGCTTCTCGAATTGCTTCGATTGGACTGGAAATGGTCTTCTTGTTGTTGCCATGAAAATATATAGCCTGAGCCCTAATTAAGCCTTCGCTATGCTCTTTCATCGATGAAGTAGTGGTGGTTAGGTCTGTTCAAGTCATTTCCCTTCCCTTCTCCATTCTATCCCTCGGGCTTTTCCCTAAGACAGGTCTGAAGTCGCACCTATGCTTTCCACTCATTGTGCTGATCCACAACCGCAAAAAACATTCCATAGCTTTCTCTAAGCGTCAAATAACGCATCTATGTTAAACGATTGATGAAATGTACGGCGTGTTTCGCCTACGATGTTCGCCACAAGTTTTCTCGCATCCTTCCACCGTCATTGGGACATTTGAAAACACATTTCGCCTAAAAATTCAAGAAAGAAATCAGGCAGTAAAATGAGGGCTTCCTTCCAAGCAAGTAGCAAAACAGACTAACATCCTGGAAAGGTGGCAAAACTTGCTTGCATTTCCAGGATTCCATTCAAGGGTCAGAATATGTGTACAAGTACTGCACCGTATCCCTACCAATGTGTGTAGTTTCGGTAGATTTCCATGAAGGCATATCATACCACACCCCCCCCCCCCCCACCTCCCACATGTCCTATTCGTTATCGACAGCAACCGCCCTCCCCTCCTCACGACCGGGATACGTTCAGTTCTCCCCTGTAACAGAGTACAAAAGCTGTGCGTGCTACGAGCAGATCAGAGGCGTCTTAGGTGACCTGCTCTGGGGAGGAAAACTGGCGCAAACTTCTTCGCACGACCTAGATAACGATGCCGGATTGCTTTTCCTCATGCAATGCTCTGCCTATGATTGGGAGTGAAAACTTGCTGCCTACGTTTATTTATTTATTTATTTGTTTATTTATTTTTTAAATTAATTAATATATTTATCTATACATAATGCGGAGTAGGCGATAATTGTCAAATGTTGTGCAGTTCATTCTCTTGAGTTTCGATTCTTATGTCAGCGCAGCCGTGATGATTTTCGTGAAAGGGAATCTCGCATTTCGACCATGTAGCGCATGAAATTACGCGGCACTTTTGGGGCAAACTGCGGTGCATAAGTAAGATATGTCCTCTTTGTTTTCTCCACGTGATCTGCTGTTCAGAGTTATTGAGATCATCGGATGCAACTAAGCTTCCAATTACCTGAGTCTCTTACTAGGAAGGGCTTTTCATGAAATTTCATATGAAGACCTATGGAGCTCGAAACTTCGACAGTGCTATTACTTTAAGTTGGCAAGAAATGTAGCAAAAATAAGGCTGGTGTCCGAGCGATCCGTCGCAGGTTTCTTAGATTTAACGCGAGTCTCGCGACGCGCGAATCTCGCAAATAGCGCGAGTCGAGCGAAACCTGCG
The DNA here is from genome assembly GCA_002352805.1 of Teladorsagia circumcincta. NCBI lineage: Eukaryota > Metazoa > Nematoda > Chromadorea > Rhabditida > Trichostrongylidae > Teladorsagia > Teladorsagia circumcincta. Next base: position 564,559 of record KZ345012.1, read on the forward strand.
AAACCTGTAACGGATCGCGGACTCTGACATCAGCCTAAGAGGTGGCTCTTAACTGGCACCAAATGGCCACTGTGCCAAAATTTGTGTCAATTTCGTGGCCGAGCTGTCTATTTACTCCTATAGGCAGTGTTACAATGAAAATCGTAAATTTTATGCGAATGGGTTAGCCTTCCTTATATGTATACTGAGGCTGCATTTCCTGCTAACTTGGAGCGCTCACATCTTGTTTGGGAAGCTCGCGTAGTATTTTAGATCTCTGTTTTGTAACCAGCTTCCCAACTGGCTGGAACTCGATTTACTCGCTCAAAGTTCTACGGGAGGATGAAAAAAGTTTCTTGGAGGTCGCTCATAGAAATAGGGAAATTCTGCCATTGAATTCTAAATGCTGTTGCGCAGCTCTACTCCTTGAACTCCTGCCTTACTGTAGTGGTCTTGTGGTTGATTATATTAGGTTGTCCCAAAATTAATGCCGGTTTCTGATCCCCGTCTTCAAACCAATATATCTCGGCTCAAAGACAACATATTCAAATATTTAGAGAATTGTTAGAAACTAAGCATCTTTCTTAACAGAAATCATACCGTAATATTGCAGGATCTTAGACTATAGAAATCGGCGCAAATCGTCAAAGCTCTTTTTCACCATGTCTCGATTTTCAAATCCTTTTCTGCCCAACAAACTGTCGAGATGGCTGAGAAAGTTGAGGTAGGTGAGGGAGAGGTCCAGTGAGTACACTTTGTGAAACAAAGCCGGATAGGTCCATTCGTTCGTTTCTTGCGAGGTCATTTGTGCGACACTTGAATGGGCTTAAACATGGAGGACAGTACTTTCGCTCTCCTGGAGCGGTCCTTCCTGTTTCCGGTGTATTATGTCGGCGTAATGGACAGATCTTGGCCCTGTATCGAGTTCACCTGGGTTTAGAGAGCTGTGATGCATCATTACTTCGAAGGTCCCCTAATCCATCACCATAGTCGTCAGCTTGTGGATCTTTACCTTTAGAAAAATTTTGTAGTGTTCGTTGCTGCCTAGATTTTCGGGAAGTTGCTTAATTTTGTTGCATAGGATCCGATTTCCGTCGAGGATGTCGGAATGCTCTAAACTCGGATATTTTTGTTGTATAAAACGAGTTGTGACGAGATTCCTGAAGGGCGACATTGCTGCTGCACAGCAGCCATGCGGTACTCTTTTGTTCACCTTCCTTACCTTCTCAAATTTCTCCGATATTTTTGCTATGCCTACTCCAAGTTATGCTGCTTGCGGCCTTACCTTTATTTGGAATCTGCTTCTGCCCCCTCCTCAGAAGGTGGTTGTCAACACGAGAATGACGCTCATGACCACCTTTACTTGGGATTTCGAGTTCTCTCCTCTAAAAACTTCGCGACTATTGACGCAGTGTGCAAGTGTTGGCGCATCTTAGCCCCACACAATAAACGTTCCAAGAGCTGTCTGAGCACAACTGTTTCGGAATTTCGGCTCATAGAAGTGAACTTGCTCAAACTTATGCTTTGATGTCTTCGATTCAAGCCTTTAAAAAACGTTGAGGCACGCGTACTCCCAAAACACAGTAGCAGTGTGAGAAAGAGAATGAAATGGGCTCCTCAACGATGTGCAACAGCACAGTAATCAAAAAAAAATTTTACCCAAAAACATCTAATAAAGTATTTCACATCAAAAGCGGCATTAATTTCGGGACAACCTAATAATTGGGTAAGAACGGAGCTGTCGAAATGGCCGTCAATGTGGATTGCAGAAAAACCATCACCTATTGTAGTAAATGCGCAGTGACGCAACATTGTGCTTATAGAAACAGCTGGCAGAAACAGAGTGATTCCCCGTTTCGTACAACCGCACGAACGATGTTCTCCTTTCTTTGGTGGCTGCTATACAACGCAGTGGCTGATGAAATCACAGACGAGGCAATAGTCGTGCGATTCCCACATTTAGTTGGCGCTTTATCGGTTTTCTTTAACTAGTCATCATCTCCGCAAGTAGTATGCGCTCTAGCTCGAGCCATATCCTGCTTCTATCTCTTTATAGAGAAACATCTGGAAATAGCGTTACTTCAGAAAGTATTTTGCAATTGACTGGTGAATAATTCAATTCAGCTGCCAAATTTTCTGCTGTTTTCATGAGGAAACTCAATCTCATTCTCTTCAATAAGCATGTTTGTTGCCACATCGCACTATACAGTTGCGTAGTGCTGCGCATACTTGCTTCTGTCGAAGGGTTGATTTACTTGTTTAAATCGATTATTTGAAATTCGTTCAACTAAGTAGTTGGCTATACAAGTAATTTATTTGAGCTTCTGGAGAACCAACTAATCAGCATAATTGGAGGGGGCATTCGTGCAAGCACAGTGACGATTTAATTTCATTCATTACAAACGTTTAGAAAATACTAATAATACTAATAATAATAAGTAATACTCACCTAGCTCCTTTCTTGCGAAAGAGAACTGATCCCCTCCTCCCAACGTCACCCGCCGACCCGCCGAGCCCCTCGGAGCTTCCTACCACTGCAAACGTGGGTTTGCTTTAAAGACACAATTTGCGATGAAAAGTAACCCACTCCAAATTAAATTAGTGATGGTGAGTGGTACCAGAAAGACGGAAAAACCATAAAAAACGGCTTAGAACATGAGAAATGGGCCCATTCCTTCCCCTTGATCTCGGCATTTATGTGACTCCCGTCGTTGTGCTTTCTTCAATATAACGCTCTCTCTGCCATCTAATCACTCGCTGCGTATGGATCAGAGGCGAGGGATTAGATCATCGATGGGCGTGGATCGCCAAGAGTGAGTCATGCTAGATCGCCGAGGTCAAATCTTCCGCTGCGGGTTTCGTGTCAGTCCACACCCTCACGAGGTCCTCCTGTCTTCTCACTAGGCAATTTTCCGCCTCTTCGACATTCGTTCTCGTAGAATCCTCCTTGAATCGGCAGGGACTATTGTACCAAAATGCCCCTTACAATCACATGAACGTCAGAGATAACTGTTATATTAGCTCTTATGTTAGGTACCTCACTGAAAACGTCTTTCTGGGGAGAGCAAAAACTTTGATGGAACATCAAAATTCAGCAGCTATGAGCTATAGAAGTTCCCTCCATGTGCTAATACATTTTTTTTACAAAGTTTCAAGCAGCTTTGCTTGGACAAAAAGGGCCGCCCAGAGACGGACATCTTGGCCGGTTTCTAAGGGATTTCATCTCCTTGAGGTTCCTTGAGATCCGGGGCGGGGCGGAAAGGTGTAGTGATGAGTAACGCTGCTTATCGCGGGCGCGTCCAGGTAGGAATCCTGGATTGTGCGATGTCAAGGCTAACCAAGCCTTCCACTCCACGGTGTCGCTTAACTGATACGAGAATTGTAAGGGAGGGTAAAAACACCAACTTCAACATATATTTGGTCCCGCAAGCCAGTATTTGTATATAGGTCAAATCGCGTTCATAATGGCACTGCGATTCAGAAGGGAAGCAGGATACGGGACTCATCCCAGAAAGGGACTGATCAACGCTAGATACTTTACCTTTTACCGTGTCTTTAGTGGTGCCGCACTGATAGAGCAGTGTGAGGTGGCAGAGAAAGCAAACTTCCTACACTTACTACCTTACCTCATGAGTGACCTTCATTCCATACCATCTGGTATTATGTACATCGTTTACAGCGATTCCGCTTTCATTCGCTTTGCATAATTCTTGACAATGCATGGTATACTGTGAGTCATTTTATGTATGCGGAGCTGTGCCAGAACCATCCATAATTACTCAGCTTCCAAAAAGATGCCCATGACCTCACACTCGGGAGGGTTTCGATTCTGAGGCTTGTTTGAGCACGTCAGTGTGTTGAGTGAGGCCGCAATCGACGTCATTTGTCTTCGAATTTCCAGACGCCATCAGAAACGTGAGCACAGCTTGAAGAAATTAAGCTCGCAGGGAAAGGATCTCAGGTCGTCAATGTCATTCGAGATGGGATGTCCATATGTTCTTAGACGTTGACCCCAAATCTGCTTTCCGAATTTCCTAACCAGCTCTTCAAAAGGAGCTATGAAGCCAAAGAGCTAAACGGTAGTGGTCCCAACTTTCAGGAAGAACTTGTGGGGACATTTTTTTCGCGAGTTTACTCCTTCACCTCCATCGAAAGCGCTCCAAAAAAGACTTGTAGTGCTTTTGAACGTACTTCTTACTTATGTATTTGTCTGTATACCTACTCTTTAGGTACACATTTACTGGCAAGGTTGTTTACTTAGATGAGTTGTGGAAAAGCTAATTTAGTGGAGGCTAGTTTAGTTTATTTTTTTTAGTTTTGTTGCAACATCCCAGTTCAGTTCATCTACGTATCTCTACATGTAGTACCCTAGTAGTTTCACTATATCCCTCACTGTGTAACCAACATTCAGAAAGAAGCTGTGAAGAGGGGCATAGAACGTCGAACGTCTCATATTTATCTTTCTAGTACGTGTTGTCTTATAGCTACTGCCTCCTGAAATGCTTACAGCCTAATTACACTAACTTTCGGCAGGTAAGCCCTTCTCGATATCACGTAAAGACACCCACTGGTGCAGTGTACTCGCGTACATCTAGAGACTATCGTAAATCGCCCACAGGGGTAATTCGATATCTTGACCACGTGGACGACTTTCATTTTTAGCGATGGTGCCATATGGCGCCAGGTGGCGTTAGCTTGTCATGTCCCTTGTTTTCGCCGAACTTCTTCTTCTATGAACTTCTTCATAGGGGTTATATGGTATCCTGATTACGTTGTTCAATACACATTTCTCGGTTGGAGGACTCAAACGAACAGAAAATAGGCACTAAATAGCGCCAGCGCTGAGAATGAACCTCGTATTCGCAGTAAGGACACAAATAACCAAGATAGGGAAGTATATACAAAATTTGGTGAAGACAAGTGTCGTGACAAGGTGGTGCCTTCTAGTGCCAAATGAGGCCACCGCTGGAAAGGAATGCTGTTCTCATGATTGGGGCGTCGAGTTCATTCTACAGGCAAATTTACGGAAGTTTCTAAGGTGTACACAATTACACCGCACGAGCAGAGGTGCTTCTACGTGATATCGTGAAGGGTTCATATACCGGAGGTTAGGAAACGTCCTGCTCCCATTTCTAAAACTACACAGCCGCCCCACCCAGAACGATCACCTGTTCCAAATAGCCAATTACGACACCCTCCTCTCTTCTCGAGGGGTCCTCGGCGTTGCCTATCCTTATGAAAGTGACGATTCCGTTGATAAGCTGGGCGACCTACTTCATACAAGCGTCACCAAATAATTTCGAAAGACCAAAGCAACTTACAATTCTACTCTATTCAGAAAACCAGAAGCGCGTCGAGTGCAGAACACACACCAAAAGTGAGGACGGCCCCCACAAAATATAAATGTTTTCCGCCATCGAAATGATCAGCCTTTTGCAGTTGTGTTCTATCAGATTTCACTAATTACATCTGTCATTTACCAGCTATCAGCTCTCACTATGAATCACCAGTTATCAGATTTACTTGGAGGCCGTCGTCCCTTGTAGTGTGTGTTGTGCACTCGACGCGCTTCTGGTTTTTTGAAACAGAGGTACATCAGCTGACATAATGCATCAAATTGCTGCTTGGACAAATAAATGGGATGAATCGCGTTGCGCTTTTCGTATACTAACATTTCATACTCCTTTCTCTCTGACAATCTTGATTAACCTTAAGCCGACGTAAGTTGTACGTTGTCTTTCAGTTTTTGAATTCAAGGCAGGGAATGGATACCGTAAACGTAGAACGTAGTAGTGTAACGTAGAGGTGGTGACTAATACGCCATTGATAGGCGTTGCACATTACTTCTTTGCGTGATTGTGAAGACGTTCAATTCATCCATTCACCATATACATTGAAATGCTGTAGTCGTCCAACGTGCGTGTGTGGTTGTTTTACATATTGTCAGTATATTCAGCTTGCTAGGCTCTAATGGCCCACTTAGTCAACTTCAGGCTTGCGGAAGCTTTCGTAGGCCTGCGCTGAGAGCATAAATGATCCGTCTCGTCCCACTGATGCATATTCTTATTTAGCAACATTATACCGTGTAACGAACTGCTGCACTTTTAGCTTGAATAATTTTTTTTTATTTAAGGAGGATCCACAATAAGAAAGGGTCGAAGAAGAGGAAACCTACCTAGTGGGAAGGCAGACGGGACCCCCAACGATGCGACCCCACCCGCAATTCGCAATGAAGGATGTGCCTGCGATCTCGCATGGCCAGCCTTTTGGCGCAGTTGGCTCTGTACGCCCTCCCCTCTCGCGCCGTCTCGTGTCTGAGTCTCTAACCGTTTAGCGGAAATAGCGTTAGCGTTGAAGAGGGCAGCATGTAGGAGTCGTGTACAGCGCAACTCAACTGGCGTGAAGAGACCTGTTTCTTCGGGTTCTAGTCCATTTTCTCGGCTTTTTTCTTCCGTGTATCGCTGACCATCCCTTACAGGATTTCCAATGAGCTGCCTCCTCGTCGTGAACCGCTCCTTTTAACTGCTGTGTGAAATAGATTCAGCGTGTATTGGCGTATAAAGGTAGAAGCACGGAGCGAACTGAGCACAGGTAAACTTTGTTCCAGCAGAGGCATTTTCATTTTGGACGAAAAACATACAAAAACATCGGTTGATTCATTGTCTGATTTTCTTAGAAATCAGGAAATTTATGGCGACAATTATGTTCTTAAGATTTCTTGGCAAATAGATTTGCCTTAGGCTGCAGCATGTTGTCCTGTACTAATTTTTCTGTCTTGATGAGACGCTCATAAAGGCTCGGCCTTCGAAAGTTCGTCAGATTGAACTACCTCGAGTCTGTTTCGAACAAGATTAATCGTACAAGTGAAAGCGAGTTCAGTGGCCTTCAACAGACTTATCGTACACCTATGCTCGACCTCTTCGGAATCAAGATCGTTTCCTCATCAACCGAGTTGAGACTAATAGGTTGCCATAGAGCTTCTACACCATGCCAAATAGGTATGAAGGCCTGTTCCGGTAGGTGCCTATGAAAAAACACCCGCGTCATAGGTATCAAGAATTGCTCCACCTTCTCTACGGATGTTACCTACGATTCCGGTTTCCAATTCGTAGCGTTGCCGTGTTCCACCGTCCTTCTCGTTACTGCTTTGGCATCAAAACCACAACACACCAACTTCGACTTAACAGCTTCATTTCCACCCCACAACCTCCATCCATCCCCAGAACTTCGCTCCTCTGCTAGTAAAGCATAATATTCTTTTGGTACATCTATATATCATAATGCGACGAACCGTAAACTCTTCATCGATTTTTCATGGTATCGAGTTTATTTTTCTCTGAAATCCACTAACAGATTGTTTATCCGGTCCACTTCTGAAACATGACTCAAAGGCACGGATCGCAATTGCACATAATAATGCGACGCTTTTGCTTGTCGTGATTTTGAGTTCAGCTGTTCCACTCTTGTGCTTTATTATATTGCGCAGAATAGTAAGGTTTATGATTAAGCTTTATTTTTGTTTTCTTTGTTTTTTTTCACTCGACAATGGCTTGATGAATAAATAAAAATAAACAATTAAGTAAGAGAACTAATCTTCGTGCTGTGTTCCTTCGCACGTTGCTCTTCACCCTTTTTGTTCAAAGGATCGTCCACGGGAAAGCTGTTCCTTCCCTTCTACTGGACGGCATCTGCCACAATGGGCGGGACCAGCTGCGCTTTTGTGACAAAGTGCATGGCAGATGCGGAGTCGCGTGTAAGTTTCTATAAAGGTTCAACATGGAACCTAGAACGCGCTTATGTTCTCAACACACTTGTATGTGTTGCCTCCCAACGGCAACAGTTGTGATAGTCTTGCTGCAGGATTTCAAATTTTTAGCCTCCCTAGTTGTTTGCATTTATCGGATAAAAGGTTGTCCTGTCCTTTATCCGAAGGGGTGTAGCGGTGTTTATTATACATAACATAGCAGGAATGGCTGTACATATTTTTTCTATACAGAAGGAATACGACAGATGTGGGATAAGGGAAGGGAGGAGTGAGTAGCGCCAGGCGACTGCTCGCCTTCTCTTTGCTGTCGCTTGAAGCAAGGGGGCTAAGATACGAATAGGAGTGAGTAGCGCCAGGCGACTGCTCGCCTTCTCTTTGCTGTCGCTTGAAGCAAGGGGGCTAAGATACGAATTTTTATTATGGATGAATGCAAGGCCTTTCCATGGACCATCCTTTTGATTTTTGAACAAAAAATAACACAACAGTGCGATGAGGACTCGTGCCTTTAAAAATTGCCCTCTTCCAACTTTAGGCGGGATAGATCAACGTTCTTAGAAGGGCGTTATTTGTAGTGCTGACTTTATTCTCGTTCACTGGTTCGTGACCTTCTTTGTTCACCTACATTTTCGTATGAATTGCAATCGTAAGTGCATCGATGTACAAACCAGCGAGTTTTTTGTTTTGAAGTTTTCCAGTTCCGTGTGGATTTCAGGACATCCGTGTCAAATTTGATGACAGAATTCGTCTTGCTATTTCCTTTATCACCATGACAGTCGAGTAATCAACTACTCACGCGATCCGATTGCGAAATGCCCTAATTACGGCGTCGCGAGTTTCCCGAGCCTCCCGAGGGCGAGACACCGCCCATGTCGTGGCGTCGCCGTCCGTCGTCGTCGTGGAATCGCGTCCCTCATAAGCTCTCGCCCTCTCTTTGTTTACCAACAAGCACCATATGATACCACCGATTTCGCTCATCTGATTGCATTTGACATAACGATACATTTTTGGATCGCTCAACGTCTCCTATACTTCCAGGACCTCTTACTTATCATACTACTGGTTTTTTACTACTACGGTCCGCTAAAGGATAGTCGAGCTTCGATTCTCTCGTTTGCTTGTTTATCTAGAGCTCATTTAGTGTTCACCTTTTCTACTTGTGCGAGTGCGGCATTTGTCAGCACAAATGAATAAATTAAATAAACAAGACCCAAACCGGCGTCCACCTTTGAACGTAGGACGCTTTGTACATCGGCCCTCCTCCTCTAAATTACTGCTGTACTCTTTTACCTATGCCGAGCAATTCTGTGCAGATTGTCCTTCTCTACTACTTGGACGTGTCAGTACTTCTGCTCCACTCACTGTGCAGTGTAAAGGTGCCTGAATGTCTTTCGTAGAGGGCTCCGACGAACACTGCGTGACACCCTAGTGACGTCCTGGTATTTCTTGAATATTTTTGCCGCCTCTATTTTTGTTGTGGCTAGATTGTTCTTTAGCCAGCCTGTCAGCCTGGCCACGGCACTGGTACCGGCAATTTGTGCTAGCCATTTATGGAAAGTTTTTTTTTGTCTTGGCAAAGATTGAACTCGTAAAGAAATTGGCTTCGTTCATTCGGAAGCTTTCAGTATCGCTCTGTAGATTCAAAAAGTCGCAACTCTGCATAGGAAATCATTTATTTTTACCCACTCATGGTTATTATCCATATGCCCTTTTGCCCATTCAAAGTTCTTTTTTGTACATCTGTGCCAGGCTGTATTAGGTAGGAAACTAGGTTGAATGGATGCGGTGCAGCAACTATAAGCTCTGCTAGACTCTCAATCGCATGGGGAGGGGGGACTGTAAATTCATTACTGATATGTAGAGAATCAAAATCAGTGTGGGCAATCACTCATCCATGTGTGGCAGAGAAAAGCTTCAGCTGAGCTGCTGTCGGCTAATTTGCGGCGTTTTCATGGTGAGACCGTGACTCATTCCAAATGATCGTATCAACTTCTCGCACTCGCAATTATGGATCCAACTTGTTTTGCGTACTAATCCTGCCAGCAGTAGTGAAAGCAGGTTCTTAACCCTTTCGGATCTGAATTTTTCCGTGGAGGAAATTTTCCTCTAGCTATTGTTTATAAATTGTGAGCACATAAATATCGTTACAGCGAAATTTGGAAGCTACTCGATTACAAAATAAGAAGCTAGGAAACTTTCAAAATTGGCCCACCTTCTTAGTTTTTGAGCTTATGTCGAAACAACTCCAATTTCATGGTTACGACGAAAAAGTTTATAATCTTGCACAACATTATATCTAATAATTTTGATAACAGATAACGCATAATTAGGAGAGGGAAGGTTGACTAAAGCAACCTCTAGCAGGATCAGAGAAAATATGCTATCGCAAGGGTAATGCATACGGTTGAATTTAATGGTGGCAATTGCCACCGCAAGGGCCGAAAGGGTTAAGCGTCACTGTTGATGCCTCTGAGATGACAGTATGTAGTTCAGCAGCCTGAACTGTCAGTGTCAAGAGGTGCCGCAATTCGTGAATCGAACATCGCCTAAGTTAAACAAGCCTTCCAATTTCGGAATCGGTTATCTGCTACCAAAAAACACTGCGTAGAGTTTCACGAGAATGCCAGGTTGCGAACAAATTTTTCGCTCTAGACGGGACTCAAAACCGCACCTTCTGCTTACCGGGCAAGTGCGCTACAAGTTACGCTACCGGGGCACCATTTAACGCCAACTCATTCTCAGCTTTTCATGGTATACCTACCATAGTTTAGCTACACTCACACGTATAACGTGTCGAGCCGGTTAGCCGATATCGGCAATGACCGCGGGGCTGAAAGCTTTAGCAATGAATTTTGACTTGTATTTGTTTGTTAACTGCTGTTTTTGGCAACAGTTCGCCTTGCCAATGTTCCACAAGAATGCTGGGTTGTGAACAAATCTTTCGCCCCATACAGGAATCGTACCCGAAACATTTGCGAGGCGAATTGCGGCCAAAAACAACAGTTAACCAATAACGGACGGCGTGCGCCACATGGTGGCGCACGCCTAATCGGGCCCGGGGGCCGGCGTGCGCCACATGGTGGCGCACGACCTTTGAATCGAATTTTCTTTGATTTTTGCAACACTTCAAATAATAAAGATATACCACTGTACCCCCACGACCTCTAAGAATAACATATGTTTTCAGGACCGGAATAGCTCCATTGTTGGTAAATTTTCTACATCCCC
>KZ345012.1:599013-618370 GCA_002352805.1 Teladorsagia circumcincta
CTTTCAATTAACCCGGAAACCATTTTTGAAAAACGCTCCATGTCCTAAAAGACCTCCCTGGTGAGATAAAACTCCATGTAATCCCAAGAGAACCTGCATGTGAGTGTTAAGATGAAAAGAGATCAGTGCATTATAACTGGTTCTTGTACTTATAGGCCGCATAGAAAGTTCTTGAGCAGGCATATAGGAACCACGAGCCACCGAGCCCTGAAAATAACCAACGCCGAGGCCGCAGCACAACAGGGGCGGGCGCTGTTGGCACCTCTTTGATCTAAGCACGAACTCCATGAGCTGGCTCGGGGGTACTTACGAAGGCTGCCTGCGGGTGAGCAAAGCGTGGTTGACGTTTGAATGGTTCAATATATTTATTAGGACCACGAGGCACCGAGCCCTGAAGATAAACTACTGCCGAGGCCGCAGCACAACAGGGGCGGGTGCAGTATGCACCTCTTTGATCTAAGCACGAACTCCATGAGCTGGCTCGGGGGTGCTTACGGAGGCTGTCTACAGGTGATGTTGATGTGGCATGGATAATGCTGGGAGGAAAAGCGGCCTATGAGCGGTGGAACCAGTGGATAAGACACGAGTTCGCTGTGACAGATTTAATTCTGGAGGAAAACTGAGCAAGAATGGTATTTCAAAATGTAAAGGGTGAAATTTGAGCTGAACTTCCTATGCATGTTTTGCAAGCAATGTCGCTAAAGGAGATAATCTGGAAGGGTTATCAACAATCATTTGCGTCGCGTCTTGTGCCGTTATGTGCAAGGTTATTTCCTAGTTTGTGGGGAAGAGCAGAATATTCTTCTTGAGATTTCGATTATTAATTCCACTCCGGAAGGTTACCTACTATTCTTTCCGGCGTAAATATTTAAGGTGTGTACTAGTGGATAATACTTGACGCTCTTACTATGACTGTCCACTTTTCTTGCCGAGTGCGGCTATTATTCGGCTGAGAGTATTTTTGGCCGTATTTTGTTGTTTACAGTATCACTGGAGTCTAGGCTTTCAAAATTACGCGCTCAGAAAAATTCTAAAGCTACCGAATGTCAATTGTGAATTCGTCAAAAGCGCTCCTATAATAATGGTCATAACGGAAGTGGAATCGTGGAATAACAACTTTTACTGCCGTTCCGTAACTTTATATAGCCATACGGCCGAGGGACTAGGATGCATCGCCCACCCCCTCCCCCCCCCTCCCCATCACATGAATACGTTTGCAAAATTCGACGCTCCCAGCGAAAAATTAGAAAATACTTTCGGGCAGCGATGAAGGGCATCTCTCGGACTCTGGGTTTTATTTAATCACTCCAGGAGCTGCTGGAATTCCACCGTTCCTTTCATTTTATTTCATCCAGTGGCGTCTAGTTAACTTTAACGTGGGTTCGCTCTTCCAAGTACACAACTATCTGTTCGAAATGTGCATCCGAAGGCGATGTCGCAAGATACGGGAGCATTGCGGTAGTAACCCACTAAGAATCGCGTGATATATCTCATTTTCGTTGCAAATGGGGCAAAGCTTCAGGTGGAGAGGAAGAACCCCAAGGTGCGTGAGCAGTTTTCATTTTCCCTGGACTCCTGCTCCCTCTTTGGCTCGAATGATTCTGAATGGGATCAGGACGAGTTCCAAACAGATCGGTAAACGGCAAAGCTCATTCGTTATTGGTGAAGGTGAAGCGGTATCTTCCGAAACCACAGAACGTGGAGCTCTCTTCCTCTCGACCTTTCTTTGTAGTGGTAATAGCATTGAACGGACTTTCTTCGACCGCTGGAGATGGCTACTTTTCTTAAAAATGGAAACGAAGGTGCGAAGTGGATGGCCATTCAGGCAAAAATGACAAGAAACCGCCGAAAAAATTGGAAATAAGGAGTTTCTGTCCTTGGGAGGTTGATTTGATTGCGATACAGACACGGACAGTCAGTTTGACAACGGAAGGTCCACAGGTCACTGAAGTCGTTCGAAATCAGTTCTATATCCTTTGTGAGTCCCTAAATGTGCTGAGCGACTGTCTGAACGGATTTGTCAACCAAGAGAGCAGCGGTATTGATCTAAGCTACCAAGCAAGTGCTCTTGAGATCGATTTCGTGAATTTCTGCTTTTCTTTTGTCAAACAGGTATGATATTTGTATTTAGAAGGCCATATAATTCCAGAGAAGAATTTTCCCTAGTTTTGACCCTTTCAAACTTCCGAAAAAAAAATGCGTCTTATCCTTCTAACTATCACCTAGGGCTTGATCTGGGAAAAATTGTTTTCTCCACCAGGCTATAAAAAGAAAATTAGTGTCTGGCCTCCTTGGCGGTATCATCACGGTCATTATTTTTAAAGTTGGACGCTTGCCTTCGGCCCCATGCCTGCCTGATGATGTTCAGCCTCAGTGCGAGGGGCTAGGGATCACAGCAATGACTGCCTTAGTTCTCCAAAGTAGGCGAAATCTAATTTTTGGCCAGAAAATTCGCTCACAGATGAAGCTTGAACTTTACAGTGCGACTATAATACTTGTTTGACGCTAAAACTCCTAGCGCCTGCGCTAAGGGCACCTTGCGCATTTGACCGCCCAGCATTGATCTCTCAGCCATCTTGCAACAAAGAGCGGAATATTCCCATTGCGAACCCACAGCCTTCCACCACCGAGTCCGTACCCTTCTTACCACAGTGAATCGTTTAGCAGATTTGTGAAGCAGATTTGAGACCAGTGTTCCAAGACTCATACTGGAGTGCACTTCTTACCGTGAGGGCCATGGCGACTTGAGAGCCTTTCCTCCGAGAGGCACTGTGCGTCAGGGCGAGAGAATAGATTTGGTGACGAGTGAGTATAGCAGAAGAGCGAGACGCGGACATCCCCAAGCCGCGTAGACTGTTGCAACAAAACTAACGGTCACCTGCACCGACAGGGTCGAATCAGCACTAATGTCCTTTACGGAGACTCTCAAGGCGCCAGACCGGCGTCTTCTGATTCTGCAGAGTATTCCACCTTACATACGAAGCGAATGACTGTGGCTCTGGCTATTCAGTAAATGCTGTTGGTAATCAATTTTGACTTAATTTTGTTTGTTAACTTCTGTTTTTGGACGTAGTTCGCCTTGCAAAAAAAACTGAGTTGGGATGGAATGGGCCCGGTAGCCTAACTTGGAGTGCACTTGCCCGGTAGGCGAGAGGTGCGGGTTTTGGTCCCGTCTAGGGCGAAAGTTTTAATCGCAACCCAGCTCTACTGTTTGTAATCAGCTTTCTAAAAAAGCTACTAATTATTTGTGGTAAGTGAACAACGATGTTTTACAGCTTCTACGGCAAAAATGCTGACTGTTGGGCGTTGGGTGTTCTGCTATATCGGCTGTGTTATCGTGAGACTCCCTTTATTTCGTGCGACGAAGCCCTTAGTCTGGACTACGTGCTGCCCGATGATGTGTCTTCTGGTGAGTTTATGATCACAGAGGTGAACACTTCAAAACTTCTCAGCACAACTTCATCCTTATTCAGAATTAGACGACCTTTTCTCACGTATCTTCCACGAAACAGCCACATGCCGAGCAGCCGCTTGGGAGATTCGTCACCATCGATGGACGAATTCAGGCGATAGAGGCGACTGTATGCTCTCGGACTTGATTGAGAAAGGTACTGCATGTCTTAGCTAAAAGCAACACCCTCAGCGGAAAAAGTGTCGAAGAACCTACTTAGTGGGTGGGATAGAGTAGCCCCCGAGTATCACAGATGTGCCGTCGTCGCGGCTCGAAAGTGCGCGACAATGGCGCTGGGATTTTACAAAATTAGCATTTGGCGACTACCTTAGCATTTGGACGCGATACCTCGCGCGCACCACATGATAAGCAGCGTGTTTGCGGCGTTGCAGTTAATTCGAAAGCGCGCGTGTTAGTATAGCCATGGAGCAACTGAGTTCTTACAACTCGTCCGGCCCGCTCCGTTCCTTATTTGAGAGGGGATACTTTAGTGGCTTCAACGCTAATTTTCCTCGCTTCCTTTTTCATTTCTAGTCTAAGTCTACAGGGCATCCACAACTTTATTATCGACCTGTGAACCCACAAATTTATTTGGAGTGTTGCTTGAATTTTGCTTTCCACTCTTTCCTCTGGATTCCACGACAATGTGAGTTGGGAGGTATGTGCGGCATTACTTAACACGTTGACGACATCGCGCGTTTTGGGTTTTTGCGCCGCGTGGGACAGGAGCGATTTTGCGAGCCGCCCCCTCGCATCAGTTCCATAGATTTTGAGCTGTGAATACGCAATACCTGGATGCGACCAAGTGTTTTCGATAATGTTCGACTATCTAACTTTTCAGGACTAACAGTAATAAAATTTTGACCAAAATGGCACTTTAAGGCCATGAAAAGGCAAGTTTTGATCACTTTCGCTCTAATGTTCTCAAAATTAATTTCGACGTGTTTTGTTTGTTCCAGTAAAAGCACAGCCTCTCATATGAATAGGTTTCTATTCACTGATACTATTCTTTTTTATCACGATGCTTACGTTAATGAAAAGAAAACAAGGAATGAGCTGAACAGAGATTCCGGTAAGGTTTGGAAAACCTCTGCCAAACTAAAGAATATTCGACCACTCTGAGAGCTACGTGGTTATAATGTTTGTTAATGTATGGTATAGAATGAGCACAAAAGAATTGGGAAGAAGTTGGGCATCTGTGGAAAAAAAACCGGTACTAATATGCTGACGTGCATGCGCGTCAGAATGGCCAGTGCGGTCTCAAAATTCTGACGCGCATGCGCGTCAGCCTGTCGTCAACGTGTTAAAGCGACTTTGCCCTGCATTTGATAAATTTCGCGTTCAACTCAGGCGCTGTTTAGGTGTTGCGTATTCTGCATACCGCACCACGTCTGGTGGTATTCTTGTAGGAATGCGGGCTGCGTATTATACGCAGAAAGGTCTACGGCCAACTCGAACTCGGCTCTTTAAAAAGCGTCAATGTGCTGCCCTTGTTAGCGCTCCCTCGCCTAGTATAGTCTCGTGACCGTTACGACTTCGCACGATCCAGCTCCTACCTCACTTCGACTGGCTTACCCCCTACCACTCACCTGGCCTCCTGCATTCTCATTCTTTTCACGGGTTTCCTTTCTAGCAATGCTCAAAGATGAAACCGCTGCAGTCGTTATCCGTTGCCTCTCTAGCATTTCGCGACAGAGAACATGGAAGAATATTCCCATAGTCACCTAACCATGCGGAATAGAACGCCAACTCATATTTTTAGTGTGCGTGAAATCTGAACTGGTACACTAGACATCCCTTCTACCATGTTTTCACCTATCTGGCGATGGGCACCAGCTGGAGCACGTTGCACGCCTTGTTTAGGAGGGGAGGGGAAAGATTCGTGCTCCCCCTCGCCTTCAAAAAGCCAGAAAATGTCGGGTGCAGACATATACCATGACTGACGACGGCCGCGAGAAAGCGGCATTGTCAACTGCCACGTTTTCGCGGCCGTCGTCAGTTCTGGCATATGGTCTGCACCCGGCACTTTCTGACCTTTTGAAGACTAGGGTAGCTTCTGTGTCTTGGAAATGCTTAAATGGGCGGAATTCTAGGTTTTAGAGGGAACGGAAATTTTTGAAGTTTTGTCAAGGACGGCTGACTCTCTGCGCAAGCGAGATACGCGCTTACCAGGAAGGTCTTTCAAGAAATGCTCAGCTTTCTCCAAACGGTTTTCTGCATGGTATAGCGGAGGTTGCATAGATTTCAGAACAGTAGTTCATTTTTCCTGAGCGCCTCGTGGATGCCTAAAAAGCGGTTTGAAAAGCTAAAGTGATACACCTTTCTGGCGCCAGTTTTTGGTGAAAACCTGATCATATGGGGATTAGTAATGGTCCTGAATGTGATATGGGATTCCTCGCTAACCGTAGGTACCATTTTGCAACATCGTGCAAGCACAAGACAAAGCTGCAAAAAATTTGTCATCACGAGGACTCGAACCACGGACCATTTCATCACCCCCTTTTTGGCATTCAGAGCGCCGCTCAGGAAAAATAAACAACAGTTCTGTGTTTCTTGCAGGTACCTTTATGTCATGCAAGAAACCGTTTCGAGAAAGCTCGGCATTTCCTAAAAGACCTTCCTTGTTAGAGGGTAGCCTTCACAAGGCAAATAGCTCCCCGTTCGAGGAAGATTGTGCAAATGTTTCATAAAAATTACTTCCAGAGAGCAGCCACAATTCGATCGAGGAGGAAGATAACACCGAAGACGGCGGTTACCTTTCGGAGAAATAGAGTACACACCAGTGAAATATGGGTACTATCACGGGTTAACAGAAATATTGATACAAAGTATATATATATATATATATTATATTAATAAAGTTCTATTATGGCACGACGTAATTTGTATTGACCATTGATTCTCGATGTCTATATCACTCAAAGTGGTAAAACTACAGATGTGCCAATGCTCAGAAAGGCTTTACGCGTTTCCCGTTTATGGAATACTCTGGAGTTGGACAAAAGCTCACCCTCTGGCACCGAAGGGTTTGAAGCTATATTGCTGAAAATGGATCGCTCGAACGAGGGGCACGAAACTCCATTCCTTCGTTGAAGGCAGCGATTACGATAGGTTTTGCAGGGTAGGGGTGTGGGGTGCGGTGTGCTCAATGGTACGCCAATGCCAAAAATAAGAGGGTAGCCCGTCAAGAAAGCGCAAATCGGAACCGCTTGTTTGGCTGTTGATTTTTACTCACGGACGCGTAGCGGCTAAGGCGGCGGACATATGGACGAGTTTACCGCAACGTGCTTGGTGGCACCATGCTGAACCATGGAGACGGTGTTCTGTCAAAAACTGCCAGGAGGAGCTTCTTGAATAATTGAATCAAGAAGCAGCATAGTGTCGAAACAACGTGCTGACCAGGCCCAACGTTGCTATGTGCCAGATCGGACGCGCTTCTGTTCAGCACGCAGCGATTCAGCCTTGAAGAGAGGCTCAAGGTTCCTCAACCTTGGGGGTAATGAAATCAAAGCCGGCAATGTCGAAGAAGATCATCAAGAAGCAGCATAATGTATAAACAACGATTGATTCAATTATTCAAGAAGCTCCTCAGGGCAGTTCTCTGCAGCTGCCCGAGGAAATTTTGGCACCCTAGGAAAATCCAAGGTCGAGGCGCTCGGCAATGCCGGTTTTGATTCAATTACCCCCCAAGTTTGAGGAACCTTAAGCCTCTCTCAAGGCTCAATCGCTGCGTGCTGAACAGAAGCACGTCCGATCTGGCACATTAAGAAGCACTGGAGGATTAAGGACTATAGGATTATAATGAGGTGCCTGAGTCCCGACTTTCAACCTTCTCTAGAAGCCAACGTCACAAAACACTCTCAGGTAGACTTGCAGCAGAAGCCTCCGAGTTACTAGTCAGACATTCAAGGCTCGGATAAAGGTGACCTAAACGGAACGCGGAACTCATTTTGCGAACACATGTGCAGGGCTCTCTAGGACAAGGTGTTGTGGGCTGTGATAAAGCTCACGATGCTCTACGGCTGCGATTGTTGGCCGTAGGCCCGAATAATGACTGGCAGGTTCACTAACCCGAGGTGATGATGCTGAGAAAACCTGTGGCTATACTAGACTGCATAGTTTCAGATCGCGGGCGCTAGGGTGCTCATGCAGCCTCCATGTGATGGGAACTGCGAATACGATGGAATGGGCATGTGATAAGGAGGCAGTAGTACACTGATGTGCAAAACTTAAGGGCGGACGCAACTTTTCCGTGAAAGAAAGAATTACAGCAGTAGCAGTTTACAGGATGCAACTAAAAGAAACCGTTGTAAGTGGCGCAAAGATGTCATTAGGTCATGTTTCTTCATCCATACGTCCTTAAGTTTTGCACACCAGTGTATTTTGCGGAAAAGAAAGCACTTGACTCTAATCTAGGGTAAGACCACGCAGTCTCGAGGAAAAGATGACAGTCGATTACCTCACCAAGGCCGCAAGACGCTGAAGTCAGTACCTCACTGAAGCCACTCCAGATGCTTTGGACGGGCAAAGTGGCAAGCTCCAACAAGAACAACGGACCCTGCGACTGGCAGGATCAAAGCCAGTGAGCCCAAGTCAGGGAAAATACCGTCGACTTTCCTAATTGTTGCTTGATTGATGGTGAGAGAATCTTCCATCGTCAGCGCCAAACAAAATTCAAAAATCGAATAGAAAACGAAGATGAGGAGATTGTAAACAGGAACGCTATCATATGCAAAACCTGTAGTTTTGGCTTTGCATCTCTGACGGAAACCATGATGGATAACTAGCGATGGATAACTTTCCAAGCGCTTTGCGATTCTAAACGGAATTCGAAACTATGGTGCACACCAAGAAGAGATGTGAAAGCTATCATGTTGCATTAGCACATTGACGACAGTGAGACGCAGTTGCGCCTCTCTTTGTGGACCACGATGGATACTGAGACGCGCTTGCGCGTCTCACCCTTGCCATTACTTTTTTCTAGCGCTTGCGCGGCTTCTTTCCAACTTGTTTGTTTCTATGCTATGGACTACAACATAAAATAGCTGATAACGACATGGCTCACGGTATGGTC
Organism: Teladorsagia circumcincta; assembly: GCA_002352805.1. Taxonomy (NCBI): domain Eukaryota; kingdom Metazoa; phylum Nematoda; class Chromadorea; order Rhabditida; family Trichostrongylidae; genus Teladorsagia; species Teladorsagia circumcincta. The sequence goes on from KZ345012.1 coordinate 607,539, forward strand.
AAATATGCTCCAGCTTAGAAGAAGTTTTTCAAGCGCAGTGCAATCGGCTGCTCGGTCCCATTCCCCGTTTTCTTCCTATTCTCACAATCACGTCAATAAAAAAAGTAGTAGAAGCAAACACAAACCTGAGGGGTTAGAAAAATATATGTTCCACTTGCACAACTACATCGAAGTCACTTTTTGCCACTACAGAGAAAATAACTAAAATTTGTTTTTCAAAACTGTTACATGTTGTTTTGATCAATATTTGCCACTATATCCTCGACTACCTTCTACGCATTGGATATTGGTGGAATGGTCTTGTACCACTGCGGTTTTCCTAAGTTATACGAAATTTACGGGTGCGAGGTGCGGCAGCCGCGTTCGCAAAACAGCCTCGGTCCCACGTGGCCAAAAAAGCCAAACGCGCGCTGTCGTCAATGTGTTAAGGCATATACAAGTGAATGCGTTATTTGACTCAACACAAGCTTGCTGCCCTACTCAAGATGGTCAGCATGATGTGGTTCGCTAGTACAGAAAGCGAATCTTTCGCTATTTGCAGCGCGGAACTTTTTCGCTGACCGGGACCTCAGGTCATGATCAGGGGTGGACCTGCGCTGTAAGAAACGAAAACGTCGCTTTCCGTCATAGCAAATCGCACCCTGCTCAATCCATTCTCGTTGCTCATGAAGTAATGGTCGCATACATGACCCTACAGAACTGTTATGCGGGAAGCGCTTTCTGATGTGAAAAGGTCATTACTATTTCTATTGCATTTTGTAGGCCCCTGGGCTCATTCACTCCTAGCGCCATTAGTTTTGGGTCCAACCTTCATTGACACTACTGACTCACGGAATAAAAACTCTTATGAAGGTACACTAGGTTGTTTTTTGGAACTAGTTAGGAATCGTCTTGCTAGTGAAAGAAGAAAGTGTAAGTGAAATCGAAATTACAGACAGTCCTTCCGGAAACCACTACGACTAGTGCAGTTTGCACCCCAAGCTATGTGGTTCACGAAAAAACGGTGAGAAGGAACTCAAAAATCAGTCAAAAGTGCTAGTTTCGGCCGCATTTCAAGTGTACTTCGCACAATACATTAGAAATATTTCTGATGCATGCTATAGGGTACAAAAACATGTATTTCCTTTCTTGGAATCTAGCTCAATGAGGCCGAAATGAAGTTATTGGTGTTATGTGGCGCACATTCATGCAAAGCGTATACCTCGTAGAGTTTTCAAAAGGTAATGTACAGCGTACATTCCCATGTGAAAACATTACTTCTGCATAAATATGTGCGAAACTTGCCTGCGGATTGCTTAGTTATAAAAATTAAACTTCGCAAAAAGGGTCACTCTTGGTCATAAATCATCACGATGTCATTTACACACCACTAATTATCACTTCGCAGAGGATTTTAGCAACAAAGCGTGACCATATGTTATAGGGATGCCTTTCCTAAGTGCTTGCAAAATTTCGAGTTGTGCGGTTGTGAATATCCAAATTTATCAAGAGCTTTTCCACGCCGCACTCGACACGGCGCCACACAGTTTAGCCCCGCGGCAAGGTCACTGACGGTGGGGGCCCCACGGGGGAACCCAGGCTGCCATATGAATGGCGGGCGACGCCAGTTTGCAACCATTACGATTGAAGCTACTATGAGAGGTGCGCGTTCACTGTTGAAGGACAAGAAGACGTCCAAGGCGGAGGAACCGGATATCATCGTTCTGGAGGATGATGAGACCAAGCCGAAGGGTGAGAAGACCAAGCCGAAGGATGCGAACACCAAGCCGAAGGATGCGAACACCAAGCCGAAGGATGCGAACACCAAGCCGAAGGATGCGAACACCAAGCCGAAGGATGCGAACACCAAGCCGAAGGATGCGAAGATCACCAAGCTGAAGGATGCGAAGAACACCAAGGCGAAGGCTGAGACGAAGAGGATGCCACCTCATCCGACTTATGCAGCCATGATCAAAAAGTCAGTCACAGAGTTGAAAGAAAGGTCAGGCTCGTCCAAGGCTGCTATTCTCAAGTTCATACTGGCCCATTACAACTTGGGTGACAATGCTACTAAGGTGAGGAGACATTCTAGTCTGCAAGTAAGCAATACAAATGCACTTTTTGTTTTGAGAAATTGTGATTGTTTCAGGTTAATAATCAGCTTCGTCTTGCTCTTAAAAGAGCCGTCATCAAGGGAGAACTGAAGCAAGTCAAGGGAGTCGGTGCATCTGGAAGCTTCAGACTCGGGGAAAAGAAGGCTGCTGCACCCAAGACCACCAAGAAGCCGGCTGCCAAAAAGGTCAGTGCATTTGTTTTTAGTGCCTTTCGGGGTGGTCTGTCGTTAGTAGTTCGTTATGTAGTTGCAATATTGCAGAGTGCCACCAAGAAACCAGCAGGTGCCAAGAGCCCCAAGAAGCCGAAGACTCCCAAGAAGGTCGCTGCTGCAAATAAGCCCAAGGCCGAGAAAAAGGCGAAGACTTCAAAGAAGACTAAGGCTCCCAAGGTGCAGACCGCCAAGAAGCCCGCGGCAACTAAAAAAGTTGCCAAGCCGAAGACCCCCAGGAAGGTGAAGGCATCGAAGCCCAAAACGGCGAAGTAGGTCAAAGCATAAATAACCGATGTGTAGTGACTTTAATGTTTTGAAGATCTCGTGTAGATATGTAATTGATGTATGATTAGTATTGAAGAAGCTGAAGTTGTTTTGTTGTTAAATGTGAAGATGAATTTATTGTTTTGTGACTAATAAAGATCATGATGAAGTTGTTTGATTCATTTACTTGTTGAAACCATAAGAATTTAATTCAGTTGCTTCAAGAACAAGACTATCTGTTATTGGGAACATAACCTCCTACCTGGACTGTGGTGTGAAGCTTTCTCAAGATAGACAATCTCCCTCGGTCTTACAGGGGGAGACAATCTTCCTCGGCTCTTACAGGGTGTTAATGGGAATACCCTTCTGTGCGAAAGGATTGCAGGTAGTAGTCCTTCGTTATTATACGGGTGCTCGGTCAGTGGGGTTACTTGCTTTGCAATTCCATGATGTTTTCTAGTTTGAGAAGCGCTAAGAGCTCCTGGAATTATCGAGCAAGCGTAGTGTCAAGGGAAGGCAATCTTTACAAGGCTCATTACTGCAATGAACGATCGGGGGAGGGTGGAATAACCCGCCAACGTCATTGTAAGAATTATTTCACCTTATGGGCCAATGTGGCTCGGAGGGGGCCACCACGTAACACATCGCTTCAAGATCACGGAAACGTTCAATTCCAGGACTAAGCCTTTGAAGAAGGGAGGGACTCCGGTGTGCGGAAGCACTTTTCGTATTCTACGGAGTTTGTCCCTGTTGCCTAGGCTTAGTCCTAGAGGCCTTTTTTCAAAGTGACCCCCTACGAGCTACATCGTGCCACCATCTGCAAGCAGAAGTCACGGACGTCGACACGGGTGCGGCTGTATGTGGAACCCTAACATATAGGTTTAGACGAGTAGTTGTTCATGTGCTCACCACTCCATACTATGAGGGTCAAGCGCCTGGAAAATAAGGCAAGGGGATCGTATCTAGGGTCGCTGATGAAGATCATGGCTCTGAATCTGAGTAATAAAGCCGTCATATATGCAACGTCATTGCTAGCAATGTCCTTATTTGGGTCTATTTCAATCAAAGTATCAGTCTCAGCAGGGTGGGCGTGGCCGGCATCGGCTGCAATCCCCTCGGCCGATTCCGACCATGCACACTTCGAAGCTGTTTAGCCCCTAGTCAAGAAGTGCGACTGAACAGAAACTTCTATGGAAAGTCGTTAGGAAAGGAGCTGAACAGCTTCGAAGTGTTCGGGGTCGGAACTGGCCGAGGGGATTGCAGCCGATGCCGACCACACCCACCCTGCTGAGACTGTTGCTTTGCATTGCGATATAGAGCGCTCAACACCACGGAAAGCATATTCTTGTATTGTATGTTGAGGACTAAGCCTCGGAAGAAGGGGAGACCCCGGGTGGATGGAAGCCTATGCTTCCTCCAGGGGACTTCCTCCCCTTTCCTAGGCTGAGTCCAAGGTATTCACTAAGTGGTGCTACTTTCAATACACCTTTCTGTCATCCAGCGCAAAACATATACACATTGTAATAAACCAACAAGCAGTAAGGTTGGAATAAAGCCGATAGCAGTTCGTAACTTTGAAGGACCTATTGAGCCAAACTAGGATTAGAGCGGACTGGTGCGCCGCAATGACCCTTAACTGGGATAGACCCTCTGGTTTATCCCGTTGTTGTACCTATAGGAAACAAAATAGGGCTCAGCTCACTCGAGATACCCAGGGTCGTATGCGGCAGTCGTGGCCTGGATGGATCCGAAAACTCTGCCGCAGAAGCAACCCTCCCCCCCATAATTGACCATAGGAATGCGTCATCGCCCCGAGCTGTTTTCTGGACCCATCCCCGGCAAGGGACTGCTGCATACAACCCAGGTTGGGAGGAATGCTGCCCATCATGAATAATCGCATGGACACGTGTACTCACCACATAGATGAGCACGGCTCACTGCATTCGGTCACTCTAATGGCGTGTGTTCATAGGGAGGGCCGAGATGGGGTGACAAATGACGTAGACCGTGCCAGCTATAATGTAATGCTGGCGTGAGGGGTGTATGCCATATGGCGCGGTTGTTGTTAACTTCCACAGGTTGCTGCGTTTGAATTATTTTCCCGCGCGCACGGATTTGAATCCGTGTGCAAGCGCTGCCCTGGCCTGCGGAGACCGAAGTGATAAATGAGTAGGCTTCATTAGAAGAAATGATCGAGAACATAAGAGTAGCTGTCTTTGGCCCCCAAGGAAGTAAGGACCCGCAAACATAAAGAAGTGAGTGAGCCACTCATAGTACCTTATTTGGACTAAGCTTAAGGGAAGGGAAGAGATTCTGGGGGAGGAAGTAAACGATTTTGATTTTCCCTGTCGTTTCCTCCCTCTTCTGAGCCCAGTGTCGAATCCCGTCGGTTTCTAAATGCCCTTTCTTGAATGCCCCCCCCCAGGCCAAGCGCCGAAGCTCAAATCAGCGAGATGTATTAGGGTGGCCCAAAAGTTTTGAGAAAATTTTGGGCATGAATTTCGCAACCATGTTGCGCAAGAAAGGGCCGAAGCAGAGCCACGGAAAAAGGGCAGGAAAAGGGCACTCTTGGTAGATCGTCAAAGCAATAGAACGGTATTGCACTTCATCTTTGGAAGTGAGTTATCATCATTTGAATTATGTCCTACCGACACGACTACCGGCGCTTTTCAGAGGAGAGATTTGCCTCGACAAAGCTCTTGGAAGAGCAAGACCATGTTCTTCTAAGACCGGCACTTTTCCCAGCTTCCGCTCGAAGCAATCCCTCTCAAAGCTCGAGGAAAATGGAAAGGACGATTGCTACTCCCCATTCCACCTCCATAGGATTCTGCGCAGAAGTCGCGTTCTTGCAGCGCTCAGTGGAGTTATCCCCCCTCTCCCTAACTGAACACGGGCGTTGAGTATGAGTCGATGTGTGCCAACAACTTCTCGACCGTAAGGGAACGAAGACATGGACAGATTTGATGATCGCTCAGGAAGATAAGTGGATGTCCTGTGAACATCCACACAGGGACCTGCGATGGCTACCAGTGGAGTGAAAGCCACAACCAACCCCGAAGCGATGCGACCGCAACGAAAAAGAAACGATCTTCATATTTTTCTGCTCCTCTGCATGAGGCTGCTGCTGAGACCGCTAGAGCATTATGTGAACAGCTACGAGAAATGTTGTCCCGAGCCCCCATTTTACACCAATTACAAGAAAAAATCCCAGTTGGGGTGGGCAGTGCTTGACAACGTCGCGCGAGGACGACGACGGAGGAGCTGGGGAGACTTGGCTCCATCTGGCTACCCCACCCTCCGTATTCAGCTGACCTTATCCATTGTGATAACCTTCAGAAGGCTATAAGCTTATAGCAGAATTAAAAAATCAACAAACATCAAGAGTTTATGTGTGCAATAGGTGAATTGATCGCGTAACGCTCCTCTTCCTGCTAGGAGAAGGGCATCAGCGCTCTGCTCAATCCATGGAGAGGGGTCGTGGCTCAGAAGGGCCACTACATAGATTACTGATTCTACGTCTCTTTCTTAGGAATTTTGTGTTGAACAAGCAGACCGAATTTTCTCAAAACTTTTGGGCACCCTGATAATACCGCAAAGTTGAAGAGTTTAAGTTATGGATTACGTTGTTTCTGGAGGGGTGTCACCTCAACGACGTACAGCTTGTGACAGAAATGTTTTTGAGAGAACAATTGCGGCTTCGGGGGCGTTGGGAGGGGCACTACGATGGGGATTGGAGCGCTTGGGTCCAGCTTTCTACGTGCTAGGGGTCTGGCTTCTGCGGCGTTCACTGCTTTTGGGCCTGAGTGGGGGCATGGAGATGGTGAGGCGTCGATGAGGGATTGGCATGTGGAGTTCATTTTGAATGGCTGAGTCACTTTTAGCGTTCTATTGCTTTGCTTGAGTTGTATTTCTTCACGTGTCTGTGACACCTCTGGTGCATTAAAATGAATACATACAGTAGTGGCCACAAATTTATAAACAAATCGTTTTTTCATGATTTCTTTTTTGAAAGCCACTGGCACGTCTCCAAATTTGCAAGAATTATTAACTACGTGTTTTGTGATTTACACATGAAATTTCAACCCTCAGCTTACATTTGGGTTTGGAAATTTTTAGATTTTTCGAAATTAATGAAGGCAGGTGAAAGATCACTTGACCAGTTTATTTGAATTAAATAATGTATGACCCAACAGAACAGTCAGTTGAATAGTCACTAACATTAAGCAAGTCTAGCACATTGCCTAGAACTCTCTAAAGTATTGGATACATATACTGAATTTGAATGCGGGGTCAATCAATGAACTCACTCTTTAGTGTGATCTCTCACTGTAGTGCCGTGTTTTCGTGGCTTTTTCATTGACATACGACTTTGTATATCCTCCCCTAGTGTTTCTGTAATGTTTGGCTCGAGAGTCTGGCCTGGCTCGTCTTTTAAAAGCACCCCATGCTGTCCAACCACTCCTGCATGTGAGAGACACGACGGTATGGGTCGCTGCTCTGCTGACAGACAAAGCCAGGTCGTGTGGCAGCCATGCCTACGGATACACAACACCTTCTGAAACATGACAGCGAACTCCTGTCTTCATCGCTACCTCAGTCGTGTAGCGTGGTCCCACTTTTTTTTCAAGGCAACCTTATCACGCCTCCGCCAAGTTTCACGACTGGCAGCTGATTCTTTGGATTGAAACGTTCCCTCTCGTGGTGCCGTACATCACTAGTACCCTTACTTTCAAGCATCATTAGTATGTTTCTGTTATTTCAGATGACCTTACAAAACTGTATCAACTTTCGTTTCAGGCTTGGTCAATCACGCTCTGCTTCCACTCACTTCACAGCTAGCGCTCTTCTTAGACTTTGAGAACAAGTGAATACGTAGTATATGGTCTTATTCTAGAAGGTGTTGTGCATCCGAGGGCATGGCTGCCACGCGACGTGGCTTTGTCTGTCAGCAGAGCAACGAGCCAAATCATCGTGCCTCTCACATGTAGAAGGGTTTAAACAGCATGGGGTGTTAAAAGACCAGACAGGCTAGACTCTTTAGCCAAACATTACAGAAACACTAGGGGAGGACCTGCAAATTCGTATGTCAATGAAAAAGCCACGAAAACACGGGACTACAGAGAGAGATCCACTAAAGAGTGAGTTCATTAATTGACCCCGCATTCAAATCCAGTAGATGTATCCAATACTTTAGAGAGTTCTAGGCAATGTTCTAGACCTGCTTAATGTTAGTGACTGTTAACTTGGCCGTTTTGTTGGGTTATACATTATTTAAATCAAATAAACAGATCGAGTGATCTTTCACCCGCCTTCATTAATTTCGAAAAATTAAAAAATTTAGATCCAAATTTGAGCTGAGAGTTGAAATTTTCTGTGTAAATCACAAAACACGTTGTTAATAATTGTTGCAAACTTGGAGACGAGCCAATGACTTTCAGAAGAGAAATCATGAAAAAACCGTTTGTTCATAAATTTCTGGCCACTACTGTAAATGAATTGTTACGTTAGCATTTATGCATGTATGTATTTATGCACAGGCACGCTGAAACACCGCACTATTGTGTGATGATAGCAATCTCTAACTCACATTTGAGAGCACCCTTTGACCTCGATCCCTTTAAGCAAATCACAACCACAACAATAAGGTCGTGCTCCGCTAATATGATAATCCCATGTTCCTGTGGTTGGTTTATGGTTCTTCATCACTTTATGGGTCTCTGCAGGTGTCCCCCAAGAAGCCAACCTCGCAGCGAAGGAAGAGACGCAGACGCGATATGAGACGTAGTATGGTACACCCTATTTAACCTGACACCTAATCGCTACAGTATGCGCTGCTACTCGTCCTTTGCCGCGTCTGCCTCTTCCTTCGCCGCGCGATGGGCCTCTTGAGGGATACCCGGGTCTCTACACTTGAGCCATGACAATCACTTCATAGGCGAAAACGATAAATGATTCACACGTGTTGACCTTATACCGCTTGAAGAACTTAGCTGATACAGCTGCCTCCCCATGGAAGCGAATTTCTGCACCTCGCTCATATGCAACTGTGGTCGGGGTAAGCGATCTGTCTGACATATTCAGAAGTGAATCGTATTTGTGGGTGACTCACTTCACGTGTGGTGGAATGGAATCTTAAGGACCCCCCCTCCTCACTGGAGGGAGCAGTGAAAATTTTTAATTCAGCTAAACGTGATGGTCGACCCAGGAGACCTGGGCCAGATCTTGACTAGAAACTTTGATGAGTTAGTTTTCTGAGAACCGCGAGATGTGCATAGAGTTATGGTAGTAAGTACTGAAGAAGACGTTTCAGACGTGAAGGTCTCATGCGCACACTTACAGTAGCGGTCAAAAGTTTGGAAACTTTTTTCTTTTTAATCTAATGCAGTCATTAAGCAATGAATATGCCCCAAATTCACATATGATATACAAAATCAAGTGCGGAATATGATGCCAGGCAGTATTTCCCGAAACCGGGCCTCACTTTGGAAAAATACAATTTTTTCAAAAAATGGCGCGTCAAAAGTTTGGAAACCCTGCAATTTTAAAATGAATTCAGCACAGTACCCCACCAATCGGCATGAGAACTCAAAAAATTGTTGAGTAATTGTGTAATTGTACGATGCCGTCGTTTTTCAGCAACACTGAATCGGTTATAACATCCTTTTCAAGATCTGAAGTGGAGTCCTACAGTTCGTTAGCTAAATCAAATTGTTCGGTGGAATTTATGCTTAAAGGTTGGACGGAACGATATGCGATCTCTTTCCTATGATGCACAACGCAGTTGTATTTCAAAACGTGACTAGTTTCCTTCATTACAGCATTTTTTTCTGAGTTTGTCAAGACGACAATAAGAAGGTAGGTCTGGCTCGGATCATTGTCTTGACGGAAAACCCATATTTCTCGGCCAGTTCTAGCCACCAAATGGTAGCATTGCATTTTTAGACTATCCTTAGATTAGGACCAGCCCACATTTTCCTGGGTGCTAAGAAGGTAGAAATCGCCTGATGGTCCAACACACCCTCGTCTACGACACTGCTCCACCATTTCCTCACCTCCGGAATCCTGTACCTGAAATGAGGTTCCTAAATGACAGATCACTTCACAAGGTTCAGAACATCATTTCCAAAAAGGTAGAAATTCGGCTCGTCGCTGAGCACAATTTTGTACCTCTAGCCTTCCGTCCAGGTTCATCGCTTGTGGGCGGAAGCCAGTTGGGCTATCCTGCTCTGAAAGCCCAACAACGGCTCCTTATTTGGACATCTTCCATAATATTCGCTGGATCCTAGCGGACGTATAGCAGCACTTGTGCTTGTGATCGATTGAGAGTAAAACCCGAAAAAGTGGTTTTTTGGTAGATGGTGACGGGGGACGGGACGGGCCCACCAGACTTCAAAGTCTTAGAAAAAGTCCAGTTTCTTTGTAAGATTGTTTTTTTAGTTGGGTCGTTTTCTTTATGGTTGCTCGACTCTGACGACCCTAAAAAAATCCGATGATAGCGATTTTGTAGGGGATGAACTGATGAGAAACAGATTTTCTCCATACTTCGGACTGTGGGATCTAGAGAAACCTCTGAAATGAAAGTAAGGATTTCCTATCACGTGAATTCGTTTTAGAATTACGTAATACTCAATGTTCTCACTAAAATTAACAAACACGTGCAAACAATGAGGAGAAGAAATTATAATAACGAGAAAAACCGAAAGTTTCCAAACTTTTGACGCGCCAATTCTTCAAAAAAATCGTATTTTTCAATTATGGTTCGGAATTTTGGAAAATCGTATTACGCATCGTATTTTGCTCTTGATTATGTATGTTATACGTGGATTTGAGACAAATTCGTTGTTTATTGGCTTCGCTAGATCAAAAATAAAAAAGTTTCCAAACTTTTAACCGCTACTGTATATTTCCTCTTTGTCGACCTCAGGATCCTCTTTTAAGTTGCATTCTACCCGCGAACGCATACCTTTTGCCTAAAATTGTTTCTCAGTTTTGCTCCTCGTTTTGACAAGCAGGACCCGGTCTAAGTGATAAGAATGGCACAAGCGCTCTGCATTCCTGTGCAAAATTTATCCAGCACTCATGAAGTACATTAAAATTCATTTTCTGTTCGAATATGCCATTAAATTTTAGTATAGATGTCTTGTGCTTATATTCTTTTGCTTTTTATCCACATTTTACACATACAGCCCTAATGTTACCCACTGTACGGTTTCCGCTCTTTGCTTAATCACGAATATCGACAGGATTCGCTTTGTTGACTCTA
>KZ345013.1:5047-19789 GCA_002352805.1 Teladorsagia circumcincta
TATTTTCTGCATCTCCAGGTATCGCTGCATTGATCCGCCTTTTGAGGGCTTTGAGGGAGAAATCTTCGAAGGATATTTCTAGTCTTCGATTCATCACTTTCAAATTTGAACGCAAAGCGACGTTTATTACATAGTAAAGGGGGGGACGACCGTATTATGCAAACGGCGCTCTTACTATTAGGAACCCATATCACGGCGCATCTTTTCCACGTCCTCTTCTCTGTACTGTACTCATTAGGATTCGAGTTTCCTCCAGAAGGAACCTCACTTGCACTTATTTTACAAAAGACCTCTTATTTCGATGCGCTTGACCAGCAAGAACAGCCGCAAGCACAGTTAGACCATTCCCCCTCATCACTTATGCAATCAATGCCCATGGAAGGTGGATAAGGCATGACCATTTTGTCAGCCATGCTCTAGCAGGCCGCAATTCAATTATTCGTATTAGCAGTACTTAACGAGTGAATGCAGCTACTTCGAATCAGAGCCACTCTCTTAACAACGGATTATGTTTGGCGTTGGGTTACGGTAGCCGCGGAATCAAAAGTTGGCATGTTGCCCATCGCCGCTCTGGTGGAAGTGTCGGCGCCATGGACGGAAGCGATTTACACTTATGAGCTGTTTTCATCCAAAGCTGGAAGTCTGTTCGATGAGTCGTTGATTCTATATAGAAATTGAATTGGAGGGACTCCTTGCATAGAGATTTTAACCATCTCAAGTCCTTGTGCATGTTGTTTTCCTATTTGTCCCGGATTTTTCCTCTTCACGTTGCTGATCTTTTTCATTTCCTCTTGTGTGGAAGTTCCTCACAGGTGTACGTCGCTTTTTTAAATAGTATTCAGCGCTCATGTCCTTGGGGGGGGGGGTACATTCAAGTTATTGAGTCAATTATTGTGCTTCGGACTAAGCCTTGGGTAATGACATGGATCCTGGATTGAAGATGTGAGCAATGTGTATTCTCCTTGGCGTTCCTCCCCTGCCCTAGTCTTGATCCTAGTGTCACTTACCATCGGCCCTTCTGTGATGTCTCCCCCCCCCCCCCCCCCCCCAAGGACATGAGCGCCTGGTATTCCATCGTTGTGTCCGTGAGCGAATGAAGGTGTACCTATGTGTAACTGTATCATTATAGAAGTTCCTCATTGTCCCGATGGACGATGGGGATCACAGTAAACCGGCACTTCCTGTAGTGCCCGACAAATGTGGACCACCCACAATCAGTTTGAACTATTTGCTCGACTTTGCCATCCAGCAAATTTATCATGAAATCACTGTGCTTTCCGAACTGTGAGTTTACGATCATTTGTCTTTATGTTGAGTCTTAGTTTTCCTTCATTCTTTTTTCTTTCTTTTGCATTTTTACTCGCTGTTTGCGGTTTTCGCGAGTCTTTCAGGTGTTGCTGTTTTTTTAACAGTTCTTGCTTAGTCGACAGATTCGGGGTCTATGCTAGTAAGAGGGGGGCGGGGGCAGGGTCAGCCTTGCGTTGCGCAGTGCTCAACCGGGATCGTGTTCAAGGTTTGTGGTGTGATTATATCTGGGGATGGTGAATGTTGAAAATGGAGGATAGGGGTTGTATTAGGAACTCCTTTTTTCTTGTCATGGTGATGTGGGGTAGAATCGAGATCACCTCTTCTCAATAAAAAGGGGGAGTTGTCAAACGTTCGCGATTGGAACAACAGACGGTTGATTATGGGGGGGGGGGCAAGAGATTCGATGCAGTGGTTCGTGCCGCCTGCAGTAGTTCCAGGTCCTTTTTGCTAAAAATTCTGAGTGGTCGAAGGACTACTCGAAGTCGGTCCTTGAAACCGCTTCCATTTCATGCTCCCGCCTGCGCTTCTTGCCTGGACAGCGATTCGTGGCTACTGTGATCTCACACATTCAAGCTTTTGTTACACTGTAATTGGTTCACCCACCACAGAGACCTTCTCTCTCAAAAACTTTGTCCCAGTGCTTCACATTCTTGAGATTTGGAGCCGAGCCGGGCCTCTGATCGTCTCTTCTTTAGCCGTTTGTGGCAGGACCCTAGAGAATAGTTCAAGTGACCCCCTAAACCAATGCTGAAGTGAACGCGATGGATTCATGTACTCTGGAGTCCCCTCTCCTCACAGGAATCCTATGTTACGGTGGACGTCTCGAACAGTTGGGGTGTGGGTCGCTTGGACAGAAAGCGATTTTTCCGCTTTCCGCAGTGCGGAACATGTGTGGTCTTGCGATTGGGATATTTCGCATTGCGAAAAGCGAGAAAATCACTTTTTGTTACACTCTAGCAATTGCCCCACATGCCCATCTCTCTTCCTCCATTCACTAAAACAAACACCAGTGTTATGTTTGAACTGTGAAGTTTTCAAAATACATAATGGATTCCATCGCCCTTGGTATGGCTTTACTTTATATTTGAGAAATTATCAGTCGAACCGTAGGGTTTTGGCTCAGGGCTAAATAAAACGAATATGAGTTTCTGTCAGGTGTACCTTTCATTTTTTTGCAAATGGGCTTGTTTTTTTTCGCATTTCTTGGTTATAATTCAGTATTTGAACTAGCCTTAAGCTGCTCATCAATTTTGTTATCTACATATACTATCTTTGAAGAGGAAAACCATAGACTTGGATTACGCTTCCACTACAATGTTTGGGCAAGTTTTCACTCTGTATTTCAATCACGCACCCTTTTTGCAACTGCTCTTTGCTATACGAAGAAGAACAGAGAACATCGAAAAGCTGCCAATTTCCTGAGCTGTCTTTAAGAACGAAATTAACATTCTCTTTCACTTTCAACAACAAGGATCGAAAATTGCCTCAGGCTGGTGTCAGAGCTCGCGAACCGTTGCGTGATTTGCGCTTATCACAGAAATCGCAAATGCCCTATCAGATCGGTTGAAAAAGTGAATGTGAAGCAAGTAGAATCTCGAACAGTCATCATTCAATCATCACTATCAAGCAGAAATTTTCTGCGGGTTCGGAGGGCACCTCGCAGCATTGATCGGGGCACTTCCGATTCCTCTGATCCATCGCGCTATTCGCGCAATTCGTGATATTCCGAGCGCTTGAATGTACGATGGTCTTTCGCATTTTATTGCACTCAATATCGATATCGGATAATGAGCCGCTCAGAAATTCTGCTAGTTCGAGAACATCTATTGAAGGAAAGCATGTCTAGTTGTTTCGTCTACCATGATTTCACGGGTGTAGTGGAGTAATCAAGTAAGAGAAACTGGTAGGAAGAACTGAGTACGCTGAAATTGAGTCTTAGGGGTGTGATACGATGTGGAGGCACGGTTTTGCTACGGTGTGCTGTGAATAGTGATGCATTTTAAGCTGCCATGATGGAATCACAATTCTAGGTTGCCCAAGAAGTTGGATGGAGACAGAAAGATCAGTCTCGTGCAATTCGCGCATTCTACGCGAATGTTATTCGTAAAGTTGCTAGCTGTCGTCAAATGGGTGAAATCATCAAAGAAATTCGAGTCCTGCGCAGTTAGTGGTTTTTTCTACTACTTCTTTAAGGAATACTTTCCTTTAAATTTTGCCCTACATTATCCTGTTTTTGTTTTTACACAGCCTGTAGTATAAAAGTCACCCATGTTTTAGGCAATATGTTATCTACTCGACCAACAGTCGCAGTACTTCGTAGAGACTGCGGATCGGCTAGTGACGATCTCACGGGAAGAGCTTGTCATGGCACGTCTACCCGCCTTCCAAGTGACCGCTGCTGTTGACGTGCTCACTCAGGTCTTTCAAGTCACTATTCTCTTATTTTGTCACGTCACTTCATTTATTTCTTATATTTATTCGTGATTTCACTGCATATTTGTGACTCATTGCTTCTAGGGTACATACCAACATTTACCCACCATTATCAAGGATCGTTTTGTGCTAAAGCCAAAAATTTCCTCTGTAGATGAAGCCAACGTGTTGCTGCGGCTCAATCAGGTAATTTTTGCGTAGTTGGAATTTCGAGATCTTTCGCAAATTCACGTTTTTTGTTAGCTCTGTTCTAATATTTTTGCCTGCAGTGCAATCGTGGCTATCTTTCTAGGTTTTACAATATCGCATATCAAAAGCGGCCTCCACGTTATCACCCCGAGCAAAGGGTATTGTTATTAAAAATGGCATGGTACGTTCATTCGAGTTTGTGATTCGAAAATTATGCATTTTCACGAAAATTTCTTCACTTGCAGTATTTTTCGAGAATTTGTTTTATTCATGGTATCGCTATTTACTTCATTCTTTTCAAATTAGTATTCTTCACAGTTAAATCGCAAAAGTTCAAGCGTAGTATGAAAATAACCTTCAGGATCATTGCATTATTGCAGCTGATCCTCACCGTTCCTGGAGAGTTTGAAGTGAATCTGACAGTTTTGGGTGAACGTGAGCAAACTCCATGGACACTGTTGAATATCAAGATGCTGGTGGAAGACTACGAAATTGGTTACGGAGCCCAACTGGTGCACCCGCTCCAGCTGCATATGCTGCACAATGTGTTACAGTCCAGGATGGACGTCGCAAAAAATGTAGGTTTGTCTCTTACACTGCTTCTGGAGTTGATTGTGAATGAGTTTATTTTAAGCCAATTAATGAAGCGTACACCTTCTTGCATACTTTCGCACAGTCACTTCAACTGGATGTGTTATTCTGTCAAGCTTCCCAGCTGGCTGCTGGACGTCTCAGGTTTTCATTTTCACTAATATTTCCGAGAAACTATCTCTTTTTCATAATTTCTTTTTTAAGGAATAAGATTGTCATCGAGAAATACGACCCGAAAGAACGCATTCTGTCGATCGGTTATTGGGTTCAGCGAATCGCTAAGAGAATGATAGGGAATGTCCGGTGAGGTTTTTCTTGCACCAGCACATCGTGGTTTTATCTTGTTTACATCTTTTCAACTTTAGTTCCGTTCTTCATTTGGCTTCTATTGGCCTATTCTTCCTCTTTTTTTCCATTGCTTCAGTGCCTACTCAAGTTGCTTTGTTCAGGCTTGTTCCTCAGTACCGTGTGACTATATTTGGAGATGCAGGTGATGACACGTCGTTGAAAGTCCGTCACTATCCAATCGCACCAGATCTTGGACAGCTTGACGATCGCACAGGGTAAGTTCTAACAACAGCATGCAGGATGGTTGGGTTTATGGGCTTTTTCTACTGAAACTTTCACAGCGCTGGTATTACAAGTTGAGTTATTCAGTTTGTTTCTTGTAGGCGCTTATCTATTGATCGACTTTTGTCCGAGACATTAGTGGTACGATGTAGAGAGCGGTTACTTCGTATTCGCAAGCGCCTCAAGGCAGCAAAGCCTCTTTCGATTGTTCTTTATGCAGGTAGGCAGTTGCACTGGTTGTTTGAATCTGATGAACCACCCATTTTCTCCTTCAGGTTCGGCGACGCCGTGCCTATGGCTCCCTCTCTTACGAGACAGTGTAGATACACGAGAGGAGTGTGTAGTCATATCTGTTAACATGTTTAGCGGACGTGTACTTTGTAGTTTGGATGCGATAGGTGAGTTTTCTTGCTTGCCTCTAGTTTCCTTCGGTCAACGGACCACTTAAACTCGGTCCTTTGAATCGCCTCAATTTGATAATTCCGCCTACGCTCTCTAGCGGGTCGTTCTCCTTTCCGAAGCTTGGTCCTAAGGCTTTCACCCGTCGGATAATCGACTGTGCTCAGTCATTTGTGGCAGGACAAAAACCCGTAAACCAGATTTCTACATCCTTCTCGATCGATTGAGTTTCGTGATCGTTCATTGCAAAAAGAAAACGTTCTATAGCTCTTTGCTAGGAACGCTGTTGTGCATTTAGTTGTTTGAGCCTTAGGTTCTTTGATAAGCCTCATCGAGTGAATAGGGAGGTAACTCTTCTTACACTCTTCGGTCTTGAGAATCAAAATGTGGATCGTTTCACTCATCTCGTTTTCGTTACTTATACGCCGTGCCGCTTGCGCGTCCATCCTGGTAATTTTGACTCTCCATGGTTCCATCGTTGCTCGCCTTCAATGCGCCAGGTTTCAGAGTTTCTTCCGGGCTCAGCTAGTGAATTGAAAGAACTGGAAACGGCATTGTACGATGGGCAATCTATTGATTCTCTACGCAAGCGGATTGATCGTTTGAAGTAAGTAAAGCCTTCAAACCTGCGACCGGAGTCCTATAGGAGCCGCCATTGAGTTTTTATTATTTCCTTTGCAGGGTTTTATTGATGATTGAAAGATATCGAAGATCTGTGTCAACTCTTCAAGTGCGCATCATTAATGAGAATCAAATGGCTCCATTCTTCAAGAAGGTTGCGGTAAGCTGGTTTTAGTTACTTCTTCTCTCACTTTTCCTCAGTATAGCTGTCTACTGTGCTTTTTAGTGTCTTTTGAATAGATATTTTCGATAATTATTCTCTGAAGCTTCATTAGAAGAGGATTTAAGATTGTTCTGACACTGTTAAACTGCAGCTCTGCTCTGTGACATTTCAGTGAATATGATTTTCTATCTCAATTGCAGGTCAACTCTCTTCCGACTGATCGCATCTGCTTGCAGTTTATCAAAGAGGAGCATTTCTTTTTGGTGGGTATTTTTATTTCGTGTTTTCCATGTCTTTCGTAATATTTTGCGTCTCAGCATTCATGTTTCAGGTGATCACATTTGTTTCTAATGAAAATCTCACTGTCAAAATGAATCTCTATTTGCTGTGCACTCTTGATGACAAAGTACAGATGATGGAGTTGAATAAGGTGAGGGGATTTTCTTTTGTGTCTACCTTTGTAGGTATTCACAAATGATCATGTTCCAATCTCTTTTTCTAAAGGAGAAGCAGCTCATTTCCGCTCCCATCGACGGAGTGGTGGACATTGAAGCAAAAACATTTGGACAATCTGAGTATGATGACGTATGGACTCTGAAAGAAAAGGTCAGGTCCTGGCGATTGTGTCTTTGTCAGTATTGTGTCATCATAGATTCTGAAACCCTCGTTCGTATCTGTTCTCAATTGCTTTCCATGTCTTCTTTTTATTCGAATGCTTTGAAAAGGTTCACCTGAAAGAAAGAAAAACAAAACACGTGACGCTCATCAATCCTTTCGGGGTGCGCCACAGATTCTCCCTTCATTCAGAATCACAGTGGATCTGATTCTGAAAGCGGTTTGGCCTGCACACTGAATGGAGAGGCCAGCTACGAAGTCATTTTCTAGATCATTTCCTTCGTACGATCTTTGGCCAACCTGTAGGGTTGAAACTTTTGGTCGGTCAGGCGAAATTCGATCTGGATTTTTATCCCGGCCGTGCACATTGCAAATAGCTTCCAGTTTCTACTACAACAACTACTACTGCCATCAACTCTGCTAGTTAATGATTTATCCATATAATGCAACTCCTTCCTGAAGCTGAAAATGTCCAAGCAATTTGAGCGCGAGAATCTTTGAATAGTGCCATCGGCTCCTTCCCATCTCTGAACCTTCTATAAATTAGGCATTTTTCTACAGAGACGTTCCAGCTGTTTATTCGAGTCGTTTTTCAGCATAGTCGTGTGGAGCCGTCCATGGTGAGGCAGTTAACTACAGCTGTTGCTGCGGTCGATGATCGAATTTCGTTCATGCGCGTTTGTGAAGAACTGGACAAGAAGCGAATCGGGTATCGTAGTGTTGAGGAAGAACCGCATGTTGGAGGCCTTATTTTGCATATAACGGAGTGCGTTGATTTCAGTTTTATTCAGTTTTGCTATTGTTTTAGTATTTAATTTTCTAGCTTTCGGTTGCAAATCCTTATGCCTTCAATTTTAGTGTTTCCGCTGTTGTTGATGTACGCTGCGCAGCATTTCTACGTAACATGGCTAGATGCTGTCTACGATTGGACAGTAGAGCACGAGTTATATGGCCTCTTGAATGTTGTATGGTAAACATTCCCCTTGTGCGTGATCTTAGCCCATATAAGAAAGGACGCAAGGTATGGGTTCAGGCTTAATATTTTCTGAAACCATTTATTCAGCGGTATTGGCAGCTCATTGAATAAGCTACTTTAGACGGGCGTTTGGGTTCACGAGCAGACCGGAATATCGGTGGGTGGTCCAGTGGATACGATAGCTACTTCTATTATTGAGCGGCTCACTAGATATTCTCACATTTACGATACTGTGAACAGATTCGCTAAAGCATATGATGCACATTATAATAAGTTCTGCAACGTGGGTTTCTCTTTCATTGATTTTTGAAGTAATACTTAGCTCGAGAGAATCTAGTTTTCAAAACCTATCATCTTCGGTGGTCCATTTTTTACATATTGTGGTTGGTTTTAGGTGCAAGCGTACACGTTCCACAAGCTGGTGATTGCGTATGGCCGCGAACGTGACCAACAGTTAATAGTGTCATTTAGACCACGCAATGCTTCAAATGATCGCTTTAATCTGAACTTTGGTCAGGTACGAGTTTTCTGTAGGCATATCCTATCCTAATTTTTGGAAGAATGCATACTTATCTTTTTTCATAAAATCAATCCGACAGTTTTATCAAGTGTTTCAGACGCTCCCGATCTCTATTTATGATTCTACCGAGGTGAATTTGCAAGAAGCGACTCGATGGAATGCACACTGCATGATGGCAACTATTTTGAAAGAGAAGTATGTTGAATTGGAGAATTGTGCAAGCTATTTTTCTTCATTCACAGTCTTGACGTAAACGATCCAATGTAGTCTTTATTTATGAATTCATTTCCAAACATTCACGGTTGCCATCAGAGGTTTGGTATCGATATGAGACTTCTTCAATCTGGGGCCTGCACCACGTAGTTTTTCTTTCATCGTTGTTGATAGATGAATAGGAGGAACGGAATTCAAAATAAAGTGCAAGTGCTCCAACACGATAGAGATGGCGTTGCTTTCATGCCGTTCTATTTTTTGTATGTTGAAGCAGCAGAGGCTCTGTATGGGTACCAAAAAAACCCTTACAAACGAACGAGTTGAACCGCATACTTGATTGTAGCCGCTCTCTGACAACATAGCTAGTTGCAAATGGATGATAAACGATTCCTTTCTTGAAGTTTTCTTTATTTTTTTGTCTGTTTTTCTTGATGTTTTTGAATCTTGGATCCATTACGCTCTAGAAATTTCACGTTTACCTGAAATCATACGTTGCGTACGTTTTATGTGCTGCTTGTATCTTGCAGTATTTGACAAGTAAACATTAAGGTTCAATGCGAAGTCAGATCTCACGGAACTTGTGCACTACTTGGTTACGACTAGCGAACCACTTCAGTCGTTGTCATTCTTCAGCCGAATTCGCTTTCAGTCCTGCAAAGTTTTGGCTCAGCTGTTCAATAATGATATACCATATCCTCTTACTCTAAAGGTTAGTGGCATTATATTTGAACCTTAGTAGGACGAAGATTGAATTTCTTGAACAACGAGAACAGATTAAAGTCCACACTGATAACAAAATATAAGTCGTAGGATGGTGGGATGCTACTCTCCATTTGTTCGTTCAATTATTACGGGTTGGTATAGTGTGTCGCGGAGCTTGTAGTAGACGTGTTGTTGTCCTTTGGCGCATTGTAGCCGTTGGAATATGTTCTGTCTCATGAAATTCTCTCCTCAAAAAAAAAAAACAGAATGTGCTGCGCAGGAGAGCTATAAAACAGCGCATCCTATAATTATAGTCGCTCGTCCACTTTGTGATGTGCCAAACCTTCAGTTTGTGTTAGTGAATCTAGTAGCATTTAGCCCTGTGAGGGTCAGGTGAAGTAAAAGATTTTCCTTGCTATAACATACATGTCTAATACTACATAGTTCAGCGATACTAGAGGTTTGAAGTGATTGGTTTTCGAGCCAGATTGAGTCCTCGGATTGTGCATGCGATAGAAGCGCTAATTGCGACAGTCATCGCGAGCGTATAGGCTTTTAATTACTGCTCTTCTCAATTCAATTCCTCTAACAAAAGGTAGCCAATACTTTTGGCCTACAAACTCGTATTCATTTCATCAATTTCAGTTCCATTTGATGCCAATAAACGAGGTCACATTGCGGTTGACATACGGACATATACATCTTGAGTTCATTATGCTGTCCGGAGACACTGTAGCTATCCGTGATAGTTCGCGAAACAATCCTCGTTGTGCTGGTCTTCACCAGTTCTTCCACCTTTTATCTAAGTGAGTCTTCTACTTATTGGTTGTCACTTGGAAATGCGTCGCTTTTTTACAGTTTTTTTTTTCAAGAAATTGCTATGAGAATCTTCCGGTCATCTTTAACATCCTTTTTTCTCTTTGGGGGGGGGGGGGTGTGGGGGAGGCCCGCAGGTGGATCCCACGCCGCTGATTCTATTCTAAGGTTGGGTGAGACAGGCATGTGTCATGAGACAAGCCATACTCTGCGTTTCTAGGCTACACACAGCGCGATCCTTCCGAGGAAAGAGTGTTTCGACAAGGAGGGAGGGGAGCTACAACATCACGCGTCCCATGGAGGGTCCTATAACGAATCCTCTCTTCCCCAACCTTAGGGTAGAATCAGCGGCGGAGGACGGGTTCCTTCTGGGAGAAGGATAGGACAGTGCCTCTGAATACTGGTATTGCAGGAAATCACTACGCGACGTCGCACCACTTAAATATCGCGCCCACCTCGGATGTTGCGTATCCTACCTCATTCGAGAGGCAAAAAGACCTACGGTGCAAATGTTTTGCCACTGTAATGCTGCGCTGGCTTGGTGGTGTACGTAGAACGCGAACTTGATTGAGGTGCTAAATGCTAAATACAGGTTGCGCGACGTCGCTTGGTGACTTTCGCTTTACGATATTGTGCTAGTCGTAAAAGGCACAGCCTCAGTCTGTGTGCTAGGTTTTGATAATGAAATCGACGAGAATGAGAACTATACAAGTGCTTTTTCATTCGGGCTCATAATCTCGTTTTTCGCTACACTACAAAAACTGAATAGGGGCTATAAAATTGATTTTTAACATTTAGTGGCACGTCAAAATCTTGTAAAGAAAATGAGCCACGATTTCTACATTCGAGCTCGCCAATACAACCCGCATCGCTACCGCCTAATGTAAGTTCGCGCCTTTTTTATCCACCTTTCAAATCAGATTTGGCAAAAATTTTGTTGGATTTTTAGATAGTGGACGCCTCACCAGCTGGACTCTCTTTGTCGGCATCTTTGTCAGTGCCGCCAAATTCGGACGCGGCCGCTGTGTCGCCAGCTATGTTAGGTAGTTCGGCTGAATTGGAGACCTCGTCAGCACCCGTGGTTATTGACCATGACACCCTACGTCGTGCTTTTGTTTATGTGAAAATTCGTGAGTTTATAAATAAATGAGTGTTTAGTAATTCTGAATAGCACTTTTCCTTATTTCAGCTGGCACTAACCTTATGCGTGCTCCTCTCGATGACTATTTGTCTGCACTTTGCTTCATTAAAAAACTGGCGTTAGCGTTCGAAGCTCACAAGCGCAATCAGTCGGCTGGTCGGTTCCCGTTCAGTGAAATGAGATGCGGCTTGGATTTTGTGAGTATTGATACGTTTCAAAATTTCAGTAAACTTGTTGTCTCTGATGGAATTTGCTTGATAATATTAGGTTGTCCCATAATTAGTGAATCACTTTAGGTATTTTTGAATTCGAATTTTTTGCTTTTTTTATTTGAAACCCTTGCTCATCCAACATACACCACTGTAATCTACAATGTATTACCAATACATATAAATTTACTCGCTATCCCTCCTCTGAAGTTACAGGAGCTCTCAAACGAAGAAGGACTGAAAGTCGGCTTTGAGGTCGTGTCACTTTGCCCAAAAATTCTTCCCGGGAAAGAGCGCTAGAGCTCAGATTGGATTCCTTTTGGTTGGCACGAGGATAGGGCTACACGGCGGAGATACAAGAACTGCTAGCCTGGGAGTCTCCAATTTTTTTATGAATATTCTCCGCAAGGTGGGGTCGAACGACATCAGAAAAAATGCAGACTTTGACTTGCTCCGCTTTCAAATTGGAAGCGTCGTTATTACGCTGTCGACATTTGCCTTCTTTACTGTCCCTAGTATTACTGGGCGGCGGTTCCCAGCGCAAGCTCCCTCTCATGTTCCACCAATATCTCGGAAGGGTCGGACTTAGAGGAGGTTTGGCTTTTGCTGTCAGAACTCCCGAATCGTTCGAGCTAGGCTTCCGTTCTTTGTGGGATTGATAGCACACTCCACTCAGTCCACAATCCTAGTGAACATAGTGGATGGTCGCTGTGAGGAACTAAGAGGGATCAGAATGAACATGAAGATGTCAAATCGTGTTTGGAGGTGATTCGGGCCCAGAGCATGGAAGAAACAAATCCCATATTCTAAAATCTTCAGGACCACGGAGTTGCCTGCATTCCACCATCTTAACAAGTTGGACGCGCTCTGGCAACTGGCGACTAGTTCCTCAGGATCCAGTCTCAGTGGCGCCAGGTAGAGCAGTGGGATTGCCGGTCTACGGGTAGTCGGACTTTGGGTCATCTTCAAATAAAAAACCCTGCCCAGGAATAGAGTGAAGCACGAGTGCGCCGTGGATTGAGGGAGCGTACCCTCGCCTACCTGATGGTTGATCCACCATGTTATTTGGTGTTTGAAAGATCCTAACCAGAAGTGATGAAGAGGGAAGCTGATAAATAGGTTCTGGAAAAATTGATGTAATAGCCTTGTAAAGAAGTGTGTAAATGGGCTGACATACTCAGGTAGACTAATGTGGGTGCTACTTTGCCAAACAAGTCTCATGAATTTAGGATTTTTCTTGGAATTTAATAGCAAGAAATGGAAAGTGATTCAGTAATTATGGGACAACCTAATATTTCAACTGTTCTTTATACAGGTTCGCATCTCGATACCTGTGGCGGTCCCACCTCAAACGCAGCGCACTGACGCATCAGCTCCTCAGACTCCGCAGCAGATTGGTGGTATCGTCTCTTTCAACTTCCATTTGGATGCGAACACTTTGACTCTGAAATTGAACGTCGAGTACAGTGAGTGTGATTTTTGACAGAACTCAACTTGGGGATCAGTTAGATAGTTTTTCTGATTTCAGGTAGAAATTCCCCTCCACCAAACGACATTGCAACCCTAGAGCGGTACTTTGAGTTGGTGGTCTGCCGTCTCAATAACGAGCTAGCCGTGTTTTCGTTCATTAATCTTTGTCGTATGGTGGCTAATGGAGCAGTGTCCGGAATCGCTCACGTGATGAATGCTCAAATGGTAAGTGATTGTGCATGGAGTGACTGTTTTCAAGTTTCAAGTTCTCAAATCTTTTGGCTCATAACAAAGACTGTTTTACCCACATCAACCTTTTTATGTGTTCATCTTGTGGACTGTCACACTTCTTGTTAGAAGGCGCGATTGCCGCATTTTGTTGGCCCAATTGGGTTATAAACAAGGCCAGTTGGTCCCATCTGAAGTATTTTTCTTTAGGACCCTTCACCATCGACCTATTGGAATGTGTCGATTCAATTGGTCTGCCTTGCAAGAGACCAAGCAAATGCTAGCGCTCGTCGTTACCAATTTGGGACGGTATTCGATGCGAATAACGTCAATGCTCTGCTACTGGTAAGCGCTTAACCCATGAGTGGCTTTGTGATTAGTTATATCTGCTTCTGCTACTTTTTGACTTTTTAGATATGTTTCCGTCCAAGTCGTGCCACGTCGCCTCGAACTAATGAGAAACATTTGCTTCGGATAGTATACAATATGCAAACGTGAGTTCTTTCCACATTTTCGAGCTCTTGTTTCTTGTTCATCCACTAGGCCTACTGCAGACTCGAGTGCAGCTCTTGGCGCAATAGTTCTCGAACGATAGACCGCTTCGAAATTTGTAGCTGTTACTGAGCGTATGTAATCATTACAAATAAAAAATTGGTTTCTAGGAATACTGTCAAGCAGCATGGTAGTGAGGACGAAGCGCTATCATCGATTCTGTCCGCTTGTTCACAGGAGGCGGCAAGGACAGGCGAGTGCCCGTTGTGGCCGGCAATCCGCCAGTGTCTTGACAAGTAAGTAAAAATTGCGTTATAAGATGTAGTGCTCCACCTTCTCTTTCTTCTCTTTCTTCACCTGCTTTTTCTTTTTTTTCAAATTTCTCAGCCTTCATTTAGTATAGCAAGCTTTCCTTCAGAGTATCGTCAGCCAACGTGGCTGGAATGCCTGCATCAGTCGGCTATATGCCAGGCTCAGTGGGCGGTCCGGTGTCGGTAGGACCGGTGGGTTCGGTTGGCATGGGACACAATCCTGGTTCGATAGCCAATCCAGGATCCAATACGTAGCTATGAAGGTCAAACAGACTACAGCAGCGGTGGCAAAAAAAGGATGTGCCAATTGGAGCAACTCGCCTTGGCGTTGTGTTTTTATATCCTTTTTTTATTTGATTCATTTCTGAAAAGGTAATCTTCATTTGCCTGATCGTTTCAGTTCTCTTTTCACATTCAATTTTGGCGTTCCGATTCCTAGGTAGTTGTCCCATACTGCTATGAAATCATCCTTCTTCTGCTTTTTTTTTTCTTTGAGGGCAGCGACAAA
The DNA here is from genome assembly GCA_002352805.1 of Teladorsagia circumcincta. Classification (NCBI taxonomy): domain Eukaryota; kingdom Metazoa; phylum Nematoda; class Chromadorea; order Rhabditida; family Trichostrongylidae; genus Teladorsagia; species Teladorsagia circumcincta. The sequence goes on from KZ345013.1 coordinate 19,523, forward strand.
AACTGGATTAACGGTACAAGTGCAGCAACTTGCTCACCCGGTCGTGCCTACGGCGTGAGTTCTAAAGATGGGTTGCAATCATACTCGATTGTTATTCGAAGCAACAGTCCCAGCAGGGTTCTAACCTTCGACACTGATGATTTGGAACGGTGCGCTGGCCCTATTCAAGAACATAAGAAGTGTGACTGAACAAAACACTCACCTTGGAAAGCTGCTAGGAGGGGAGCTGAACGGTTCCGAGGGGGGCGTGGTTGCGAATCGGCGAAT
>KZ345013.1:50797-63244 GCA_002352805.1 Teladorsagia circumcincta
TTTAAAAATGTATCCATTGCCACGTCAATCTTCTTCGTCTTCTCGAGTGGCGAGATACGTATAGATACAAACAGTGGTATAAATCAGATGTGCATATAGATTTTCGCAGATTCTTCATTCTGCGACCAATACGTACCTCTTGCTTTTGCGTTTCCCCTATTCGGTACAAAACTAGGTGGGACTCTGCCGATTTCTGTATATGGTAAGCGCGCAGTGTATGCAGTGACTGTTGACGCTGACCTTTCCCGTCATTGGATTCCTCAAGAAATATCGCTAACTTGCGTTGGTATCAAACTGTTGCGAACTTGTGTTTTCGATAGTATCATCAATGATTCGTAACGAGTTGTTATTGCGTTAGTTAGTTAGCATCATTTGAAAGCTGTTATGAGAAATATGTCGGCGGGGAATAGAAGAACAACTGGGCAGTCAAGACGCTCTCATTTGTAATGTATGTATATCAGTGAAAGAGCACCAAAGATCTGAAGGATGACAATCAAAGAAACCTTGAATTTCCAGACGGTTAATGTTTCCTGAGTCCGTTTTTGTTTTGAGTCTCATTTATCGGAGTAGGCTTTCTTCGGAAGATTCAACGCATTCTTATCCACGATTTTAGAGATAAGGAGAATTGTTGATAGGAGATTAGTTGATTAAAAATGCGAGACTCAACTGAAAGACTAGACAGGAGCAATCAGCATAGTATACTTGATTGGAAAACGAGAAGAGCGTCGGGTGCAGACCACTCACCACAAGTGACGAGGGCAAAGTGACACGTGGCTTCTTCTTGCCGTCGTCGCTTGTGTTGTTTGATCTGTACTGCAGCTGCACCTGGCTGTCGGATACAGAGGGATCTTGACTACAATTAGGTGAGGTTTCAAGCGCGGGTGATGTGCTTCATTCAAGAATAGTGGGCGAATTTGGTATTCGGAAATCAAATTACCAGTAACTACTCAAAAAAGACTCCAGGATCCCACCCTAATAGGATTATGGCTCACCCGTGTGCTGGTTCCAATGCCATCTTAAGTACGCAGCGCCTAGGCTGGTGTGACTAGAATGTAACTTCAGCACTTAGGCTGGGGCTACCGTAACCCGGGACGCGTCAAATGAAATGCATTATCGGCGCGCGCACACAAGCAACATCCTGCTTGTCGATAAAGGCGTTTTGAAGAGTTTGTTACCTTCTATTACACCTTCCATTTGAAATGCCAGTTCCCAGCCGTTGTGGTTTTTGCTTTATATGACTCGTTTTGTATAACTACATGAAGAAGATTGAAAAAAATGACGGTTTTCTAAAAGTTTTTAGGGGTTTTCTGTGCAATCTTCTCGACTCATTATCGATAGCTCACTTTACATGTTCATTTCGGCGCAATGTGGCTCGCGGGAGGGGGGGGGGACCACTTAACATCGCGTCAGGACCACGGGAACGCTCAATTTCGGAACTAAGCATTTGGGGGTGTGTGTCAATAGAATCGTCCAAATCATCGCACAAGTGGTCGCAAGTGTAGTGGACGAATTGCTGTGTGCGTTTGAAAATGGATTAGCGGATAGTTTCAATTCCCACGAACCCTTTTTCTTTCCGCGATAATGACTTCGAAAACAACCTGTTCATGCAATTTTCTACGAGGGAGCTAAAATAAGTAGGCCTGAATGCGATATCCACGCTCACTTATTGTTGATTGCAAGAAATTCACTACTCTAACCATCACTTCAAAAATCCTGTGCCTTTCGGAAAGTTGCCGCGTCGCGAAGCTGCGTATGTGGCCGCAGGCCGCTATGGGACGCCCGGACGATTCCGTTGACCGCTCCCCAGCCTTTGGAGAGGAGAGGGAGTCACTCGACGGCCCTTCAACGGTGCCAAATTGACACCATAAAAATGACCCACCACTGACAGGGGGGGTCTCTCAGGGCGACCCGCTCCTGGTCTCAACGGTTTCTTGCATATTGTAGGAACACATATTGGGAACACAAAACCATGTTTCATTTTCGCTAAACGGTTTGCAGCACCAAAAAAGAAGTGAAGGTACTGTTGATAGTTTTATCCCCATTCTAAACTAAATTTTGCTCTCGGGTAATCGGCTACTTGTTGACTTCAGAATGGTCCTGATCTCGTTAACGTGGCATCTGATTTTGACATTTACCTCTTTTGGCATCACCCTGTAGGAGCCATTTTGAATGCAAGGATTAGTCCTCAACGAGGATTGAACCATCATTAGGACCTTACGCTTCCTTTTCGTTTGTGATAAAACCGTTCAGCGAAAACGAAACATGGTTCTGTGACGGCCCTACAATATGCATGAAACCGTTTTAAAAAAGCGCAAGTCGCCCTGAAGACCCCCTCGTGAGAATGAAAAAGCCCGCTGGAATTCAAAAGCGATTCTTCAAATGGAACCGCGAAAGTGTAAATCGAGATTGGGCTGTTTCATTGCAAAACTATCGATTACTGACGATGAAGATCCACTTATACTTCAATACTTATCTTCCAAACCGTTGAATGTGAATTCATTCCTGATAAATGCCACTCTGATGAATGATCCGTAGCTAACACGATTTAGCGAAAAGATGACAAATTCTTCAAGGCATCGACTACATGCACAAAACAATTCTAATGTTGGTGCTCATGTCTTTTCATCCGAAAGAGGACACTGGAAAAAACCCCGCTTGGTGCACAAGGAATAAGCCCAGGAGAGGTGAGAAACGCAAGGGAGAACGAAAATTGCTCACGTCTTCCTCAGAATTCACTCTCTCCCTAACGCTTAATCCCAAGTTTTAGAAAGACTCACTCACTTCGATGTCCCCCCCCCCAATGACACAAGGGCCTTAATGTGCACTGCGAAATTTGTCGTCCAACATGTTGATTGTGTGCACCCGCCGGTAAAGCATCCCATATGACGCACCACTCGGATTACGGTAGCCCTAGCCTAAGTGCTGAAATTACATTCTAGTGCTGGTGTGAAGAACAAGAAAAGTAGGAAACCAGCAAAAAGCAGTCAGTAACAGAAAAAAGTATTGGATACCTCCATAATTAGGTCGAATCCGCCGATCATGACTGGCTATCAACTTGTCGAGCAATTTGCTAACATTGCTTTCCAAGCTCTCGTTAGGCCGGCTCTTGTCGCTGAAATCTTCGGTATTGGGTTTTCTGCGATAATTGTGGTATGAACATGCTTATGAAATGAGAATTATCCAAGATAGATATAAAAATATAACACTTTGTCAGTTTGAGTTGTTGGACGAATCTCTTGGAGAAAGCTCTCTCAAAGTCGCGTACTCGTCTTCCTTCACCGTTTCTGAGGAGAGATTTCAATTCGCTTATCAACTTAAAGCGACATCCCAAGCAGAAGTCATGTAGAAGAATCTATTCATGGGTGGGATAGAGTGGCCCACGAGTAGCACAAATGTGGCGTTGTCGCGGCTCGATAGTGCGTCGCAATAGCGTTCGAGTCTTGTAAAGTCAGCATTCAGGGGCCGTTTCAACCCTTACCCTAGGGGGATTCGTCCCCCCTTCCTCTGATTCAATCCTCCTCAGTTTTGGGGAAAGTCCGCTGCGGGACCCACCTGCGACCGCTCTTCAAATGAATAGCGCAGGTACCCGCGTTAAAGGAGCGGTCGCAGGTGGGTCCCGCAGCGGACTCCCTCCAAAACTGAGAAGGATTGAATCAGAGGTGGGGGACGAATCCCACTGGGGGAAGATTGATTACGCCCCCAGAAACTACTCCTAGCATTTGAACGAGTTACCTAGCCCATACCCAATGCTTACGGCGCTGATCAAATATGCGCGCGTTAGTGGAGCCATGAAGGAAGCGAATTCAGAAAACTCGTCCGACAAGCTTTCAAGAGGACTCAAGAGGACATCAACGGTTTTCTTTGTTTCTTCTTTCACTTAGCTAATTCCGCATCCACAACTTAATTATCGACCGTTGTAACCCCACAAATTTGATCGGGTGGTGTTGCTTTGAAAGATATAGAAGTGAGAGTTCTTATCTTCTCGGCTAAGTATGGGATACCTGGCTGACTGCAAAAAATATGAGGTCCAACTGAGTTTTGTTGGGACTCAACCCTTGGCCTGTCGCTAACGACATCTCGTACAAGTGAGCCACCACGCTTCAAATAATTACTTAAAGTGCGTTTTATTAATAAGCTTCTAAATTTTCTCCCAATTCAGGAAATATTTGATTTTATCATCTTTCTTGTATTGAATCCCACGCTACCTCGCTGATCACAACAGGTTGATCCCGAGAAAAATCCTCTCCCGGATGCCGCCTTCCATGCCTCGTTGGTCGGTTAATTGGTGCCATTCTCGTCTGGGAGAGCCTCATACTTCAACGTATTCCCGCAAGTTGCTGAACAGGCCGATTTGCATCCAATTGGCATATAATTTTGAATGGGAGTAGAATGCGTGGCGTAGCCCGAAAATTCGAATGTTTCGTCCTCTTATCGTCGTTATAAGTGTGCTATTTCAGAGTGAATACCACAAAGTCGGTACCGTGAGAATGATCTTTGTCTTTTTGCCCACGAGCATTTCACGATTACCCCACTAATTGTGACAATTAAGAATGGGACGGATCGCTTTGGCGCGTAGCCACGGCAGTTATCGTAGTTCTGAATAGCTAAGACGAAATAGCTCAGCCTAGAGCTTCCGTTCTCACTGAATTCGTTTCTTCAGTCTTAGAAGGGCTCTTCTGGGACTAGAAGTGGAAGCTCACTCGGCAAAGGTCCTTTCTATCAAAAGGGTACAAGTCGAGGACGAGTACTATCCGATAAAAAGCTTGTAAAATTGGCTTTGGCATGACAACAATAGCGATAACTTGTATATTGCATAGTTATCGATTGTTTTTATATAGGGTGTTTTCTGAAAATGAGGCAGTCATTTGGGAAGTGAGCACTCAAGCAGCCGATCCCCGACGAGATTCATGTCTAAATTTCTCCGACAACGCCTCGCTGAGCCGTATAAAATAATTGCCAGCCTGCATCAGCATCCGCCATATGATTGTTTATGATTTCTTAAATCCCACGATATTTTTCTGCGATGGCGACGGCGTCGATGCTGAGACTTCATGCTACTTCTTTTTACTAGGCAGATGCTCGCGAATGGTTAATATCCGGCTATTTCACCAAGAAAAGTACCTTTAGGTGGTGAATAATGGCTACTGGAAAGGCCGCTGGCAGCGATTTCTAATCTCGAGATGGCGTTGCACTTAGATCCCCACTTACAGCCAAGACTCATTGCGGCCGCCTTGAGCGCGGAAAGCAAGAACGGGAAAAGGTTTTTGCGCCCGATGGCCCCTGCCGGGTACACTCGTGAATGTGGGAGATACAAGGATGGTTACAGTTCGTTAACCTCGAGGTTTGCCTCAGCTGTTCTGTAACTAGTTCTTCTGGGTTGGTTCATTAGGAGGGATCAAACTCGTGGATGAAGAACCTGACCAAACGAGCACAGGCGATCTGTATCTCCCTGTATTTCTGTGTAGGACCCATTCCGTAATCGAAAGGATCACGCCTGGGTAGTCGTACTGAAGAGTAATTCATCAACAGAAGATTGTTGTTGTTGTTTTTGACTCGTCACTTATTTATAGCACATGCTATTAACAGAACGGGTTGAATAATCATTTTTTCGACAAAATTATTTCATACAGATCTCGTTTTCCAGATGGGACCATTGCAAGATTTTCTGGAGATATACTTTCTTGGAAGAAGTTCATCAGGGTAATTAGTGAAGAATGCGGCCGTCAAAAGTTTATAATCATAATTACTGGTGTGCAGCGAAAAACTTGGCCCTTGATGAAACATTGTAATCTGGGCCTGACAGCCGTCGATTCGAGTCCAGCAGCCTTTCAAGCCGAGGTTAGTGGCGTAGAAACTCGCTGACAGAATTTGCCTGCGCTGGTTGGTGAGACACTGTCCCAAGGGTGTTGCTTGACCATTGAGATGGGCAGTTGTTTAACACATTGACGACAATGCGAGTCTTGGTATTTTTGGCCGTGTGGGACGACGCAATTTTGCGGCCGCATTTGTCGCGGTATACATATACCCCGCAAGGTCCCACAAGGCCCGTTTTTGGGAAGTCGAAAAATAAGCAACCTCAGAGAGCAGTTGCTAAGTAAGTTAGCTTACATGATGAAAGTACAAACAAAGGTCTCCACCAGTAGAAGTTTTGATTGAGTGAATGCCTATTTAGGGGTACAAAATTGATCAAATTGAAGGCGTTGTGGAATAGTGTTCGGATACGTTTCCCCACTATAGAAGCTGAAATTTCTTACAGCTTGGCAAATTTGTCGTCCTCGAAGTTTAGGTCAAACATTTCAATGTCATTCACAGTATTACTTTTCGTTTTAAGAAATATTGTGGGTTTGAGCTGAATTGAAAACTTCACGACTTTTGAGAAACCTTTGTTAAACTGAAGCCTATTCAACTATCCCATGGACCACAACCTTTATAGTTATATCAATATTCGATCCAAAAGACAGAAACAGAAAACTTCGGAAGAAGTCGTGCATCTGCGAAAAATAATGATGGAATGGGTGCGGGATACATATCCCCCGCACAGTCCCACGTGGCCTGCAAAGCGCGAGATATACAGGGGTGGCCAAAAAAAAGAGACACTCTACCTCTCGCTCGGAACGGCACCAATGACTCTTTGCTAAATTCAAACCGAATGCTCCCAATAGAAGATTGAAGAACATATCCCCTACTATCAGCAAACGTCATGATAGCCTTCTAAAGCGACGACATCAGAAGATTTTATCATGGGAACGTGGTGCGCGGTTCGAGCTTAACGTGGTCCTCGTCGGATCACGGACAATTATGGGGGTATTGGAAGCGCTGGCCGGACGGGGTCTCGCATAGTTGAAGGAACAATTTTCAAGAAGATATCCATGAGCTAGCCGACTCAAGTAATTTTGTCGCTGCTTCGGTATGGAGCGATTACGGAAGACCTCCTTGAGTTCGACGACGACGGCAGATGAACTCATATCCCGAAGACGGTGAGGGTGAAGGAGGAACTGCTTCTGCTCATGGAAGGACATCTAAGGAATATTACGCCGTAAAAGTTCCATCAACAGCGGCATTTTGGGGGACGAAAAGTTTGGTGACACTTTGCCATGGGCAAAGTGTCTCTTTTTTTTAGCCACCCTTGTATATCCCCCGCGCTGTCGTCATAGTGTTAAGAAAGGCTCGTGGATAGTTGCCTTTGAACCAGAGGAGCATGGGTTGGGCTAAAGTTTTGCATTTGATGCGAAAAAAAATTCAATGATCAGCACGAGATGAGCAAGTTTTATCCTCCCAGACGTGTGGGATATCAATTGGTCGACGGCGGAGAGTAGAAAAGTTGGTTGACTTGGGCGAGATTCGATCCGAGTCCTTCGATCATGGTAGTGAAACACAGCAATCAACGCTGCCGTATTTCCGCCTAAATTTTTCCACAGAAGCAGCTGGTTTCGATCAGGGAACATTAAAGGAATAACTCTTCTAAGAAGAAAAACAAGTTGAGCCCTCTGGGCTTCCACCATTCTATACAAATGAAAGCGAATTAACACGTAAATTTTCGCTTTTTCGCTGTGTCTGTGAATTTGTAAATCATTCTGCTTGGTCGCTTATCAAAATATTTGTAGGTCCTTCGTTATGTACACTTTGTATCAAGCAGCTCGGTGCGTCTGCAGCGCAGACCGAGCAACACAGGTGACGACTGCCTCTACATAATGCGCTGGTTTTCTACCAACGAAATGATCAAATGATTGCAGTTGTATTCAGTTAGTTGGCTTCAGATACATTATAATCTATCACCTGTGACCATAAACTACCTATTATCATACTTTTGTTGAGGTCGTTGTCACTTGCGTGGTGTGTGCACTGCACGTGCACCTGAACGAAGGATACAACATATGGTTTAAAAGAAATTTTTACAATTAGTGGCTGGGCAATTTTGAGTATTAGAAGACACGTTCGCGAGGGTGGCAAATTTGCTCGTTGTGAAAAAAGCGAATAACAGAAGTGATCCAGAAATAGATGCGCCATTGGACATGAGCGCGCTATTCACTGGCTGGAACGCATGGATGAACGAGGGATTGCAGAAAAAAAACTAAAGAAATCATCTGGAAAGGGAGCGATGAAAAGAATAAGAAGAAAGTAAGGGATTCCTGTAATCAGAGGGAATGAAGTGATGATTGGAAAGAAGAAAATAGCACGGGGGATCGGGTGAAAAAATGCAATTGGAGGAAACTGAAAGGGGACTGGGGAAGTGTCAGAATAATCAAGCAAAATGAAAAAAAATACAGCGTGATGAGGAGTTGGTTGTGACTGCACTGCAACTGCATGAAAATGCCATCAACTCGATGAGCAACTATAGAACATCAAGTACAAATTGGATTACTGAAAATTATTCCTTTCTTCCGCCACATCTTTTTCGTCGTTATTTTTGACTGTAATGTTTTCTGAACTCCCTTTATTGTAAACTACTGCTGGTTTCAAAATCGGTGTTCAGATCTATGCTGAACTCAATGGTGCGTCGATTTTCGAAGTTTGCAAGGGAAACACAAATGCATGGTGCGACCCTGTGTGACCGACGAGGGTGACTGGTCTAATGTAGAGGGTGAGTATTTTCGAATTTCAATATTTTTTGCCAAAGTGGCTTTGCCCAGCGGGTCCGGTTTCTCATGTTACTGTTGCTCTTGTCAGCCACTAGCAAGCCTTGTTTAGAATTAGGATTTTTAATTGCTAGTAACGCACTCCAAATCCGGCCTACTCATCTGGGAACCAAATTTTCCGATGGGTGACCTTCAGACCTGGATATCGTCAAGAGCGAGATCCCTGTGGTGTTCAGTGCCGAGTATGTAGCTGCACCACCCCTCTGACTACCATAAGAGTCGTAGGTGTAGGTGTTGGGATACATATGTTTACTGCTCACGACAGGGTGTGATTTTCCCTACAGTTTTCTCATTAATTCAATGCCGCCACCAGATTGGAAGGAAATGTGAGAAATTGCGATTATTCACTCGGTTGATTTGTTATGTGGGAATGTTTTCAAAAGTCTGACTTCACCGTAAAAACGATCCCTGTAACATAGGAAAGGTGGAGCGATGGTGGGCTGTGATGCGCATTCCAAGCCCAACTCCAGGATCGTCACAGCAGACGTGCGTGCAGGGAATAATGAGTTGTTGGAATCATTTTTCACGCGATCCCCGTCCCGTCGAATAAATTTGGAAAAAGCGCCAGGACACCAAGTTTCGCAGAAGGAAGCGTTTGCAAGTCTTGTCTTTTTTTGCGTTCCTCTGACTAAGGTTCGTCATCTCATTCGCCTAGCTGCCAGTTGCTGGTAGGCTTCTCTCTATCAAATTAGGACCGCGGGAGCTCCGTTTCTCGAGCACTTCCAATCGCCGAAAACAACACTATCGACGTCGATAACGGGATTGGCGATGGGCCAACAGAAACCCGTAGGGATTTTTCTGAAGTGATTCCTAGGGCCACCCCTGTATCCAAAAGTCTAGCAGAAAGCAAGCGGAGGACTTCATGGGCATGAGGAAGCGCTGGTGTTATTTTCTATGGGCGTCCATTTTAAATGGTCGGCAGTCGACGCTGAATAGGGTTCGTAAAAGGGCAATTCATCATTCCACGAAAGAGAAACGAATCCACACCGGAAATGATGTTCTGAAAAGGAATCGGGTAGGCCGGTTGCCACGGTTGAGTGGAGAATGACGTGGTTGAAATAAATAAATTACAGAGAAGGCATATATGATTTTAATGAGACCACTGGGAGTGGATTGAGTGAAGAAAACTGGAAAGGGTGAAGACGGCGTAGGGAAAAGGGAATTGGAAATAACCAGTATGAAGGCGTTGGTTTTTTGGAACAAAGTTACAATGCATGAGAAGTTGGCTAGGGAATGTTAGGGTCGTGATCAATTGGCAAGGACATTCCGAATGGGTGAAATTGTACTTAAAAGTTGATCGCCGCCAGCGCTTCAGGTGATTAATGAATTAGAAGCGCACTGAGGGAGTGGAAGACGTGAAGAAAAGATACGGAGAAGGCGGTGAAAGAAGGTCCACAGAAATGAAAAAGTAAATCAGATGTTTTGTTTTGGAGAGATCCGCAGAAATTATGCGGGTAACTGAGGGAGAAAATGTAATTGGTGGGAAATGTGAAAGGAAAACAAACACGGGAGTGACCAAAAATCACAGAGACCCTTGCTAGAAGAGGTCCTAATGTGTGACGCACTCTAGACACGAATACTTGTAAACTGGGTCCTAAAGGCACAACCCAGGCAGAAGTGTGAACAACTCCCTTCGATCTGCAGGATGGACCTCTAGTGGACAATCCTATGTGTGGCATCCCCGTGCGCGGAGAAAGAGCGCTGGGACCTTGCGAAATAGCAGCTGCAGCTGCGAATTTTTCCTTTCACCAGGCTTTTGTCTGGCACCCTCTCATCTGTTGCGCTCTCTCGCCTCATACTCTCCTCTCTACGCTTAATCTTACATTGTCCTAGCACAGCCGATTACGAAGGTGACTGAGCCGTTAACCCAAGCGTTTTCTACGGATTTTTTTTCCTGTACTGTCCGACCACTTCGCACCAATACGTTCCCATTCGTGTGCAAGAACCACACTTATTTGATCCTGGGTACGCCCTCTAATCAACTTCGAAAGACTCGCTTATTTATCCTTACTTCGATTTGAACTTCATCGGCCTATTCACGACGTGGTGGTGTCTGCGTCTCGCTCGTCCCCATGCTCTCTCTTCCGACTCTGGATTCAATGCCCAGTGTCTATGACTGTGCGTCCCGCACAGTATTATAATATACCGCCAAAGAGGTCCTCATCTTCTCGTCGTTTTTTTCCTTTTTTTTCTTCATCTGACGTTCACTATGAATTCCGCTGTCTTTCTCAATCAGTAGTCACATCTAGTTGAGGTGGTGATTGGGAAATAGTCCTTCAATATAGATTTAGTAATCAACTAGTATTATGTAACTGAAATTGCGTAACAAAGAGGAAACAAGGCTTGAGAGATGTGTTTGGTTATTGGGAAAAGGAATCAGTTTCATAGCACGAAAGAATGAGATACGATATTGAAAAAAGAACACTCAAAGGCAGCGATTACGATGAATTCTGGAAGGGTATAGAAGGGACGTGGGGGTGCTCAATGGCACGCTAATGGCGAAAAAAGCAAAGATTCGTCGAGAATACGTAAAGTAGCCTCCCCCCCCCCCCAAAAAAAAATTCCCACTCATTTTCGACCATGGATGAGCGGAGATTAATAGCGAAGTTTTTCGGACGTGTTAAGCCCGATAGCCGCCATCACGCCAACAAGCACAATGTTTTGACTGATAAGGCATTACATAGGAAAGTTGGAAGATACAACCGCTTGAATGGAAGTGATCTTCCAAAATGAAAACCCAGCAGCAAACAGTTCGGCCAAGTCACCAACAGATCTAGTGGGCGTAACGCTTTCGGGGCGGAGTGCTTCGGAGGTCCTGCTCAACAACCAGGGCACCTTCTGTCGTAAAAGCTCATACTTCGTTTCTTTGCCGACCAAGTAACTACTTCATTTGGTGCATATCCTCCCCTGATGTGGCCCTTATCGTAATCGCTTCCTTCAAAAGAATATTGGTTCTACGTTTTTGAAACGTGGTGCGGATGTGAGGAACGTGGGTGGAAATGAATTTCTTCTTCTCTTCTTCCTCTTTTTTTCCTCAGTTCGCGCAATGATTCTGTAGACGTCACTGGTCATCGGATTCTTTCGTTATCCTACCTACTGTCTCTTTTTCTGAATTTTTTCTTTTATATTCTAAAATCCCCCTCCCCCTTCAGCTGTTATGCTCTTCTGGTACAAGACTTCTTCTGGTACAAACGCAAGCACTTTGTTCATCTTTAATGTTTCGACTCACGCACAAGTGTAGGTTTTTCTCGTAGTTTCCTAGAATGAGAGGGGAAGGAGAGTTCTTGGAAAGGTGGGACAGTGAACTAGAGAGAGGACGAATGATGTGGAGGTGTCCAGGGGATCTGGAAAGACCCACCGCGCCAGTTCAGAGCGAGTGATTGTAGGAAAAGCAGAAAAGTGAGTAGGGGGTTGAAAATATGTGGGAAGTTAATGGAAGGATTAGAATAAATATGTAAAAAAAAACGCCTGGCATCTGAGATATACATACAAAATTCAAGAAAACAAAAATTGATCGTTGCCAAGTATAAGAAGGAAAACGAATTGAAAATGCAGCAATTGTGCAAAAGAGGTGAAATACGGGGTCAGGGGAGGATAGGAAGGGCTGAGAACGCGTAGGCGGAAGAAAACATTTTATGTAATGGAGGCACTTCTGAAAAATAACGATTCATGCGGTTGCAAAGAGGATTGTTTGGATGATAAATGAAATGGGAAGTGAGGAATCGAGGAGTAAATGTGAGAAGAATGACAACTTGTTCTGCGGAAAGAAGAAGATGAATGAAGAGCGTGGGAAAAGGAAATGTAGGTATTA
>KZ345013.1:112383-126979 GCA_002352805.1 Teladorsagia circumcincta
GTCGTATAGTTTTGCAACGCAGTGTATGGAGCACGTGTGGCATGCATTCAGGAGAGCTATTGTAGCGCACTCTCCAGGCACCAATAATGTCTTGCATTTGTCAATCGGGATGTTCGATGGATGGAACGCACGCTTCTTCACAAGGACTCTCGACCAACATTGCGACCGCTATGGGAGCACGTAGCAAAGCATGCTTTGCAGTCCGCGGTGTTCATAATTCTTGAGGTTCGCTATGAGTTGGGGCAGCTTCACCCATTCACTGCTTGAGTCACTGTTTTTAAAGGCAGAATTTACAATGAAAAAGCAATCCAGTTCAAATTAAGTTAGGGGTGGTTCCAGAAAGAAGGAAAAACCATTAGAAACGGCCTAGAACCCAAGAAATTGAACAATCTCCTTTCTCCTTGATCTCGGCACTGATGCGACTCCAGTCGTTGTGCCCCCTTCAATATAAAGCTCTCTCTGCTATCTAATCACTCGCCGTTTATAGACCTGTGGCGAGTGACTAGATAGACGGTGGGCGGAGATCGCCGGACTCGCCAAGATTGAGCGATGCTAGCTTTTCGAGGTCAAATCTTCCGCTGCCGATTGCGTGTCTTTCCGCACCCTGAAGAGGTTCGCCGGTCTCCCTAGCAGGCAATTTCTCCCTTCTTCGACCTCCTCTCTTTCCGTGGAGTCTTCCTTTAAAGAAAAGTGTCTTTACCAATCGTTCCATTGCGCGTTTCTATCAGTAACCCTCTTCACTATGCTGTTACATTTCCTTCTATTTCTGTCTGAAATTTCATCGACATAGGTTAGCTAGCAGTGAGAAATCATCATGCGAAACTCAGTTTCGCATGATTTCGTAAGTTTCGCACACAAAGTTTCGCACACATGTATAATTTTTGAAGAATTCCTTCAAGAACGCGAGTTTCCGAGACCTTCAATGATCCAGCTCCCTTCGAAAAGTCTACCTTCATACTAGTGCACTTTTCTGCATTTCATTTTTATTCCAAGGGCAATAGAATCTTCCTGAATTTTGGATGGGTAAATTGAATCCAAAACGCTTTGCATTAATATACCCTGCCCTGCTGCGCGCCGACGCCTGCGCCTAGTTTTGATTCGCAGTGCATTTCAAATTCAGCATCACGATTTTCACTGCCATCACCGCGCTTGCCTTCTCCCCCGCCTGCCCCATGGCCAGATACGACCCCCTCGTTGGTGATATACCAAAGGAGGGTTGACTCTGCTCGCACAACAGTTCTAACTGCGTTGTGCCAACTACTTTCATTTTTAATGGGTGAAAATTGCAGACACCCCAACACTGCTTGGATGGTGAGTAAATTTGCAACAACGCCGAGAATGTCATCCTATTTACTCGCCATTGCCGTCGTCGAGTTCGAACATATAGAAAAGTCTACTACAACAGGAGTGAAAGTACGTATGTCATTTCGATAAGCGATGATGATGCTGCTGCTAATGATAACCCCTTTTGCACAGCTTCTAATTCACGTTTTTTGAACCATTTTTCTTTTATGAAAAGCAAAATTGCAAAGAATCAAACGCTGCTTGGTTAATGATGCATGATGCACAGTTTTGCTACTATCCACCGGCTATCCTCACTACAGCTAATTTTTGTGTCGCGCTCCAGAGACATGCTGTGCGATAGTGTGCTTCATTCATGAATGCTGCGGCTGCTTTAAAGGCAGGATTTACGATGAAAACTCAACCAATTCCAAATTACTGTAGGGATGGTAAGTAGTACCAGAAAGGAAGCGGAACCATGAAAAACGGGAAAGAACCCGAGAAATGGGACCCTTTTCTTTTACCTTGATCTCGGCACTGATGAGACTCCCATCGCTGTGCTCTCTTCAACATAACGCTCTCTCCGCTATCCAATCACTCGCCGCGTACAGAGCTGTGGCAAGTAATTAGACAGACGGTGGGCGGAGACAGGCGCACCCGCCAAGATTGAGCCCTTCTAGCTCTTCGAGGTCAAATCTGCCGCTGCCGGTTGCGTGCCTGTCCGCTCCCTCAGGATCTTCGCCGGTCTCCCCACTAGGCAATTTCTCCCTAACTCGACCTTCGTCCTTTCCGTGGAGTCCTCCTTTAAATGACGCGACTGTCACACAGGGCCACACGTGTAAAAGCAGTGGCTGTCGTCAAAATGATATTTTCATGACGTGAATTTGAAGAGCTGACATTCTGTGGATTGTTCTCCTTTTGTTTTGGACCTTACTAAGTAAAAAATTACGGCTCTTTCGACAGAGAGGATAAAAGTGAATTGAAGAGAAATAAGTATTTATAACACTTCTTGTGGTTTCTTCTCTACCCAGACGAGGTTGGATAGGAGCGCTAACTATCTATGGTGCGCTGCATCATTTGCGGCGCTGCGTCAGGCTGCTTACATACTTAGATCGTCAATATGTGACGAGTTCTTGGCGCACAGTCGGAGCCTTTCGATCGATAATCTCAATTTCACTATATGTTGTCTATTTTTTGATGTTTTGTGTGCCGCTTTGCTTTCCCTCGCGTTCAAGCTCAAAACGTTTTTGTACAAGTGTAGAAGCGGTGGCTGTCGTCAAAATTTGGTTTTCATGAGGTGAATTTAAAAGCTGAAATTCGGTGACTTGTTCTCCTTCTATTTTGGACCTTACCAAGGAAAAATTACGGCTCCCTAGAAGAGAGGATAAGAGTGAATTAAAGAAAAAGTGGTATTTGGAATACTTTTGTGGTTTTTTTGCTATCCAGACGAGGTTGAATAGAAGCGCTAATTATCTATCGTGAATGAACTCACCTGGAGACTTACTGCCACTTTCAAACACACTGTACGAACCTATCTACTCTAGAACATTCTTAAAGCAATGACTCACACAAGAAAGAAAATGTTTATCACAAAAAAAAACACGAGTGAAAGCAACACGGCACGTGCAATACCTGGCAAAAAAATCAGAATTTGCCGATCGAAAGGTCTCGACTGTGCGCCAAGTACTCTTCATACGCGGTGTGTGCGTATTGGTGTTCTCCAACTGTTCGCACCCTTCGCAGCGTCCGCGCCTCTTCACTGTCTCCAACGTCTGCGCGGCGCAACTGTGAAAGCAGCCTTAGCATGTGGTGAGCCTTCTCACCTGCTGCCGCCGACGGTGTGGTTTTGGTCATGCTGACGGTTTATTTTTCAAACTTTTTTCTCTTGAAAAAATAGTTTAGAATACATTGTCAAATATACATCTAGAGTGGTAAAAGCAGCTGGTCCCTCAACTTTAACATTTATGCAAAACAACTCACTAGATCTCTATTTCATTCAGAATCGGTTCGTAATGATTTAGCTGGATTAATTATCTTACTACTCTTTTGAATCTTAAGTTCCGAACATGGGCGCGACCGGGAGTAATTAATATGACGTCATATGTGGTGGAGATTGGTATCAGATGCTTAGAATTCTTCGAAAAATACTACGGCATAAAATATCCGTTAGCGAAACAAGGTCAGGTAAAAGTGTTAATTCAATCAACAATGGGATTGCTGTAATAAGTCTAGAACCTTCAGACGTGATTGCTGTGACCGAGTCCAGAAAAGGTGCTATGGAGAACTGGGGACTTACTACTTACATGTGCGTTACCCTTATTCTTCTAGAGGGTGCCGAGCGGACTAATCTTAGCATCCTTTTTTTTTCAGAGAGAATGCATTGTTGTATGATAAGCTTCTTTACTCCTCGTGGATCGAATATGAAGTCTCAAAACTTGTTGCACATAAGCTAGCTCATCAGGTGCGTTTACCATTAGCGGGAACCATTAGCGGGACTAATGGCGCAAAAACCGATATGATTTCGAAAAGTGGCATAGACAAAAAGTAGATCGCAGGCGTTTCATCATATCTCTTCGCGTCTCCCTTCTCTTGAATACGGAAGAGTGCTCGCTCGGTGAATGTTGAATTTCCTGAGATCATACAATCGACTGACACCATCATTTGCCAAGACTTTTTACCCCGGATCAGGAGTTGTTCAGTTTATAATAGTAAAATCCTCACAAGAATGGCAGAATAAAGGAAGGAAGGAAATATGAATGCAGTCATCGCTATTCTTGCAGACAGAACCCAGCCAAACCCAGGGACTTATTACGGGAAGGTTTTGCTGGTTTGTGGATGGGGAGGGCGGGGGGGGGGGACGTACGAGTGTAAACAGCCACAGCTGACTTACGTATAGGCGAGATTGTGCAACGACAACGCTCGACTTTTGTTGCTTCCATTTCTCGATATTAGATGCTGGAACCGAAGTGGACTATGCTTCATCTATAGCACTCCCACGAGTGTCGATAATTCTTCAAGAACATGTGAAGGAATTGAACTTCCGAAGTCTGTACGGCATCCGATCGTGCTTGAATGGATTCTTTGGGACGTCACCTCTCAAGTTTCTTAAACAAGACGCTGCCAAGATAGAAAGACTTCAGTGATTCTTACGAAATTTCTTCGGTACCCCTCCTTCCGAGTTTTTGAAACGAAGCGCAGCTAAGGAAATAGAATGGCTTCGGTGATTCTCATAGCGATACATATTACCCCATAAGAAAAAAGTATTCTATGATGATTTCGTACAAAACGTGTGAATTTGGGACGATTTTTTTTCTGTTTATTGCCCGCGCTAGATCAAAAATGAAAGGTTTCCAAACTTTGGACCGCTCTGCGGAGATAGCTTTGGGCCCAGAAACCAACATACAGTAGCGCTCATGGTCAGATAGTGAAATACTTTTTTAGCCCTAGGTGCATGTAGCTAGAACGATCCCGCTAAGCGTGAATGGGGAATGTGTATCAGGAACCACTTGTTTCTATTGAACACTGTTTTCGCCATGTTCTGCTGTGAACCGACTCTATACTCGCGTGACAGAAATCAGCAAGCATTCGTGCAGAAGGTTGTCAGCACAGTTCCAGATGC
Organism: Teladorsagia circumcincta; assembly: GCA_002352805.1. Lineage (NCBI taxonomy): Eukaryota > Metazoa > Nematoda > Chromadorea > Rhabditida > Trichostrongylidae > Teladorsagia > Teladorsagia circumcincta. The sequence continues at coordinate 117,284 of KZ345013.1, forward strand.
GCTATTGAATTTAACTCCCATGTCTGAAGTTGTCACATTACATTCGCGAGAGTGGTGCTGAAGAATTTGGGAGCAGGGTCAACCGTCACGTACGAACATTTTCGAGATTTTTGCGACCCCCCCCCCTGTCGAGGGGGTCCATTTGCGACCCCCTTGTTTTAGTAAAGAGAGTGCTAAGTGTGTTTTTGGTACTATGTGTGGTGTGAAGTATTTATTTCACTTAAAGACAATAAACTTCTCCATCTAAATATTGAATTTTTTTAAAAAATTCCAAGTTCCCTCATTTTAAGTCGCTTCAGTGACTGTAAGTCACTCAGTTCACTCACTCAGAATGGAAAAGGAAATGAATCGTTGTGCTGCGATCAAGTGCTCGTCCACTGTCATTGCGTGGACCGCAGCGCACGAAAAGCTGCGGTCCACGTAACGACAGTGGAGAGCAAACCTACTGTGAAAAAGAACTTCATTTCAAAAGTAGGGGACATGGTTCGGTTGAGCCAGAAAGTGTGTGCGTCGGCGCCGTAGAAAGCGTATGCGTTGCGGCGTCGAATGGGGCGCGGCAGGTATCACCCACACGCTGGAAAATTGGGACGCGGCGAAGAAAAAACTTTAGAGGAGAGTAGCTTTCTTAAAACGTATTTATTTCACTTATTAATGTAGATTTGAACTGTGGCTGGGGTGCGCTTTCAGATAATTACAAGGATTACCTAACTCTTCCGAAAGTGTTTCTATTAGAACCCAAAATTCTGAGAAAGCGCACCTCCAACTTTGAAGGCCCATAAAATCTTTCGCATGCGACATTTTGGAAATCTGTAAGAAGTTCCAGAAACTTCTAATATTTCTCTAAGAAATCAGTGTGAAAAGTTTAGTGATTGTCCCCTTTTTAAAAAATTGTCTCGTTCGAACATTTGTCGTGCAAAAGCGAGTTTTTGGGCTTTCAGCGACCGTAACTCACTTCATTTTGATTTCTGTGTTGCACTTTTATCATGTTGTGAAAGTGCAGGATTTGCTCTTTCTAACAAGCCCTGAACCGTTTTTCAAAGTTAATTTTTCGAGAAAATCACACGTTCGAACATTTTATTCCCATAGATTTTTGAGCAGCACATGCGAGTTTTTGAAGCAAGTCTTGCCCTCGAATGCACCACGCACGCGCCTGTGGCTGGCATTTGGAAGTCTATTTCATCTTGCCGTGACCCGCAGCTCGCAGCTGTTGTAATCCTTGTCTTGTTTTTTGTCTTTGTTCTTTTTCCTTTCCGCCCTTCCATTCACCGACAATGGTGCTACCACTGTGATTGCGGCCGTGGGTCCTCGAGATTGCGACCCCCTTCCTCGGCCCGTGACTAAAATGCGACCCCCTCGTTCGAACAGTTCGAACGGACGGTTGACCCTGTTTGGGAGGAAGAATATTGCCATGTCGAATTCCTCTCTTCACGTCAATGATGACCTTCTGAAATTCTAGTTGTGAACGTGCTGTGAACCTCACGTAGAATTCTTACAGACTAACGTTCTTTTGTTAGCCGTTTGCTTCTTACATACATACCGACACACGCGCCGACAAAGGCACACCGCATAAGCGGTTCATGTAATAGAAGACATTCATATCTTCGTTGATATTGTTTTAGTGGTTTGGAGACTTAGTCACATTGAGGTGGTGGGATGATCTGTGGCTTAGCGAAAGCTTCGCATCTTACATGGAATACGTTGCATTAGATGCAGTGAGGAAAGGTGCAATGAGACTGGTATGAGATTTTGAAGAAGTAGTGAACGTGAATGGTAACAGCGACAAACGATTTTTCTTTCAGAAAGACTTTTTTGTTGTTGACAAGCTGGAAACTGCTCTTGTGTTAGATTCACTTCCTGCAACTCATCCACTATTTTTCGATTTGAATAATCCAATGGAGGTGATGGAAGTTTTCAATCCCGTGACATATGATAAAGGGGCATCGTTCATTGCCATGGTCGTTGCTCTGATGGGAGAGAAGAATTTCAATGAAGGAGTCAAGGTAGTCATTGCGTTGTGGTTGAGAAATTTCTGCGTTAATTTTGAGAAGTCCTCCCCACACCGGTACCCGTATTACAGTTTGGAAGTATGTCAATTAAAGATCTGGATTCTTCTTTGAGTTCTTTCTCAGATAAGCTCAAAATAGAGCAGTCCCATAGCTTAGAGGCGGAGAGCAGTTGTTTACGTTAGTTGGGTAGGCGTCTAAAAGTACTCTACCACACAACCAGAACGGGCGGAGTCATTAGACCGCTCCATGACGCTTATTCTAACGACACGTCCAACTCCTCTTCGTCTCTCAGCAATCGCCAGCTGCCTTTGAGATGCGTCCCATCATCTTTGTCGAATATATGCGGCTGGCCTTGTCAACTACAGGCCACAGGAGTTTTGTTCCGCTCAGAAAGTTTTCTTACAACTGAGGATCAGGCAGTAGGCGACATATTCGGATGGCTCTCCAAGAGAGCATTCGGGGTTAAATGCCCCCTCGCCAAGAAGCTAGATCTCTTAAAGTTTCGAAACAGATTCAGACATGTTGCATTAGTGCATAAGAATCAGGGCAGTTTTCGTAACCCTAGTGAGACTGGAACCGACGAGTTACAGCCGCGATTTGAATGGTTCCCAGCATACATTCTTGCGAAATATTGCTTGTATACGACATTCTCCCAGAGACTTTTTTGTCCGCAAAAATTTCTCGTGAAGCAACTGCTCAGAAAATCGGATCCTAATTAGTATGCTAAAATCTCCAACTCGAAAAACTGCATTTACACTGCAAAATACAGTACTCACGAAAACCATAGTACAGGTTGAGCTTTTGTTGACAATACTGAAGAATGTGAAAGTGGTTAGTATACACTGGATTATTTCTGGCGCGATCCTCTATTCCGAAGCCTGAAATGTTCACCCACATCCCAATGCTCTCAAGTTTAGGATCAAAGTTTGTGTTTGTGTTTTAAAGTATATATGCGCCATAAACACTTGTTCTTCTTAGGATGGAAGGTTCATGACTTGCAACCTACCTACCATTGAATTCATCTTGCTTTGAGACGGTAGTCCACTTTATTTCAGAAAGCACTATGAGCTGCAAATGTTTTAGTATATTTCTAAAATATGCTCTGTTTTGGAAGTTCAGATGCACCCTGAGCGAGAGGATTTGAAAGTTTAATTTCTCCTTTCTGTCAACTCATTTGCGATTCTACTAGCATCTTACCAGGAAATGCTTCGAACTTCCCATGGAACTTTGGAAGGAGACCTAGACATTTCGATAGAGGTTTGAACGCTGATCACAAATGTGGACACTAAAACTGCTACGTGAACTTTCTAAGAAAGCTATAAGCCTTCAAAGTTGACATTCGAACGTTATGAGACGAGCTAATCTGGTGGAATCACGGTCACCGTGGCTCCCGCTTAAAACAGATCGCATATTTGTAATCAGGGCACCCAAGTACCCTTAGAGACAACATTACGCCCTATCACTACGCCACGGCGACCTTGGCTAGGCACCGGTTAGCTTGTCTCACTAAGGCTTTTCCAGCTTTGAAGGCTCGCTACTTCCTCAGAAAGTTCACGTAGCAATTTCAGTGACCACATCTGTAAGCAGCGTTGAAGACTATCGAGACATCTGGGTCTCCTTTTAAAGTTCCATGGGAAGTTCGAAGCATTCATTGGTTAGTGGAAGCGCACTACGTCTCCAATGTGCCCGGACGATTTGAGCTTTCTACCTGGAAAAATCCCTTAACAATTTTCGTTGAGGAATCCAGCTTTTTGGCAGATAGCACAGTCTTTGGCCGGACGCCACAAGTACAGGGTAGGCTAAACTTATGGTTACCGCGATTACGCACGGTCAAATCCCTTTTCTCCGAATCTCTTGCTTTTCCTTTTATTTTTGGGCCAAAATGTTGGAGAACATTTCTTTTGTCTCACACGCACCCATTATCATATTGTTCTCAAAATAAGTGAAACAATAAAATCACGGTATGCCATTACTTAAAATAAACCGTCAAAGGGCTGTGGCAAGCTACATCTAGCGACAGTTCAACGTAACGGAGTTCCTATAGGTAATGGTGGGACGCTTTAATGCGTTGGGAACCACCACAAATGGAAAAGAAGGAGATTTGAGAGCCACAGCTAGCACCAGGACAAATATGAAGTGCAGAAACTCCTTTCGTCCTTCTTGCCACTTTCGTACGGCCACATTGATAAAATTGGTGTAAAAGATCACTCGGACACTCTTAAGGTCTAATGTCTATCGTGAATAAGAAGCCACTCGAGTACAATAATTTAGACGTTTTAGCAGGACAGGTCATCTTGTCATAAAGCAAAAATTCTCCAAAGATGGACTTTTCGAGGTCATGGTCTTCGAACAATTGATAGCTAAGGATTCCCCACCCAACTCATTTGGATTTTCTGCGAGGTGGTCCTGGAGGAAAGAGGAAACCAAAACCTTAAAAATGTCTGATTTCTTGAAAAGGGTACAGAAAAAAATTGGGATCATTTTGACACGTTTGATCTGCGTGCCACCGTGTACAGCTTCCTCTTCCTCCGATGGCCTGTATTAATGCAATACTTAACAGATTTCAAACCCAACCTAGCTTTGCATTGTGAACTTCTGGCCAACATCTTTTCGAGAAGTTGATTTGTTTCATTAGGCTGATATTCATTTTTATTGATGTAATGTCTTGGTTTCCATAATTCAGGCCCACCCTGAATTATTGGAATACGAAGTCATCATATCCAGCGATCGCTTCGAAGTTCTACTTCCCTAGTCAACCAGATTAATCGTCAACGCTTTGACGACATTGGCTCCCACCGATGGGTGCCACTGTTTCCGTCGCGTGAGACAATAGCATCCACCAGAGGGTGCCACCCTCGCATTTTCTTCTTCGCGTGTTTGGAACATTTTCGACAGCCTGGTAATTACAATCAAGCTTCATTAGATCTATGTTTAGCATGGTTTTCAGAAATGGTCATTAACAGATATTTTACATAAAATTTTTGGAGTGTGGTTCTCAGCTCGACGGGTATTAATTGAGGTTTCGAATCACCAGACTGAGGATCACTTGCTAGTCAGGAGTTCTTCGTCTTTTTATAGCTAACAGTCAGAAAATAAGTGATCCAGGTGTAGCAGCAAACACCTTGGAGGGATCTAAAGATGCAGTATGCTTCTTGCAAATATATTTAGCTTTTATATTGCGAATTCCAGCGTTACCTCAAGAACTACTCGTACGGAAATGCTGATTCTTACGATTTGTGGGAAGCGTTGGAGACTGCTGGTTCCGAAACCCAAGGGCCGAATGGTGAAGCTCTGAATATAACAGAATTTGCTGCAGAATGGACAACACAGGTTACAGCAGATGTTTTATTGGACTAAAACAATTTCGGTGAATTTCAGTTTTTGCAAAAGCTGGAGTACGAGTAATTTGGAAAAGAACTTCATGCTCATCGATTATCATTTGATTTGGCTTAACTAGTGTTCTTGTGGCATTGTTTATTGCATCCTGTTACATTTAATTATTACCAGTAATACATCGCTCTATAGGTTCATATGCGGAACATGTGGCGCCATCGTCGCGACCCAGCTTATTCAAAAATGGATATTGATTGCGTTTTTTGATTGCGTTGTTCCCGATCAGCAAACGCGCTCCTTGATCAGGACGCCAATGCGAACCACATTGGCGTCCTGATCAAGGAGCGCGTTTGCTGAGCGGGAACAACTGACGAACGGGGGTAGTGGGCCTGATGGACTTTAGTCGAGTAATTCTTTGTTAAATTTCAGGCATTTCGGAAGTTTCGGAAGTTCAAGGAGGTTTTGAATTAGCAGGACTCAGGCTCTCTGAGATATGCCTATTTGGTCTAAAACTATATTAGTTCAAGATATTGAGAAAGAAATAGATTGCAACAAAATTTTACCTTCCTCTTTCGAGGGTCATAACTTCCGTAAAGTTCAAGTTTTTGCGCCAAGGTTTGAGATTAGAAATTCGATTTGCTGTCTCCCCAAACGCTGCCAGATATTTCTCGGAAGCTCATTCAATAGAAAAAAACATGACGCGTTGGTACTTTTTTCCGTGCACATGGGACTTTTCAACATTCAAACGATCATAACTTCTCTCGAGGTCATGGGTTCAGGAAGCAGGACCCAGCTGGACAAACTCAAAGCTTCGAGCTGTTCGAAAAGTAGTAGAACGTTTTTGAAAAGTTACCCAGGATCACTCCCGTTGGGACTTTTTCTTTGGTGGGGGGGAAGGGGTTGTGGAACTATTTTTTTTTGCGACCGCGACGTTTCGACCTTCGAACGATCGCAACTTTCTTCGAACTCCTTGGTTTGGGAAGTGAACCCAGTATGACAAACTTCAAGCTTCAAGCTTTTTTAAAAGTACTGAAACGTTCTTAAAAAGCTAACAATTTAAAAATTAGTCTCGTTGGGTTTTCTTAAAAAGGCATCCTCCAAGCCATTTTCTTGAAGGCAAAGGTCGCGCTCAGACGCTCTACGGAGGTACTTCCCATGCCAGGAGGTCGTATGTGAGTAGCTGCACGCATTGCAGCAACCTCTTACCGCGGAATGCGCGGTTAAGCCCCAGGCGCCTTCGATTTCAATCCAAGGCCGCCCGACTAATCCAGCTCCTCCCACCTCCGGAAGTGATGCGTGGCTGACATAACGTGTGAAATCAGCTGGGTTGAATGCCGTATCAACCGATAAAACGGCTGGCATGTTCGGAAACTCGTTTGGACGTGCCTTTCTTCCAACCCAGCTTCCTTCACTGCTACAGGGGAAGGGGATTCCGTTTACGGCCTTGTCTACGGTTTCCTTTTGTTTTCTCCACTGTCGTTCCGTTTCGCACTTCTACACACCGTTCCAATCGCTATGATCCCCCACATTAAGCTCGACTTCTGCCTTTAAAACGCGTAAAACGCGGGTGTGCTCAAGATTCGCTGGTATTACCCTCCCAGAGAAGCAATTTCATGTTGGACTCAGTGTGTGTGAATTTTTTGAGCATGCGCTTACACTTACATCTCTGCCATGGTGTGCGCCACGCTTAGGCGGCGCTTCTATGTTGCTGATTTGTTTGAAGGTTCTTTCGGGAGGAAGCATGAGCTAGTAGATGCTCTGTATCAGTCATTTTGCATCAACATAACGTGACGGCTATTATCCATTTTAGCTCAAGCAATGCTCTAATTTCACCTCAGTTTCACCTGTGATTTCGTGGGTAGAACCATGTCATGGTGCGAGCACCCTTCGAACGAAGCTACATATTTGCTGCTGCTGTTTCTGCAAGTCTCTCTCCATAGTTGGGTCCATGCGGGCTGAAGGGCTTTGCTCCCTTCGCCAACCACCTCTATCACGATCCCTCACAAGCTGAATCGAATGTGACCTCCACCCGTTGATACCAACATAAGGTTGACTCTGATTGTGACCGAGGCCTCACTTTGTCCAATTCCTTTCAATTAATTTTTTTTTTTGAAAAAGAAGAATTTACAAGTCGATTTTCTTGAGGAAGTTTTGTTTGGAACAGCTACCATGATTCTTTTCCAATCACTCAAAGTAGTCTTGTTCAGATGTAAGATATTTGGGAACGGAAGCGCTCATATCAAATATCTATAAATTATTTCAGCTCCACACACTGTTGCACGCAGCACATGGTAGGCTTCAGTGAAAATTGAGGAATTGTTGTGCATTCGCTGCGGAACATTCGTTCATGTGATTGATATATAATATACAGGGTGGCGAAAAATTACGTGCGCCATAAAAAACGCTCGAACTTTATCATTCGTGTACCAACATGGGAAGAAAAATATTTTCTTAAAACAACAAACAACGACATTACATAATCACAACAAGTTTTCGAAGTGCCCGCCTTCTGCTTTGATACAGGCTTCGATTCGTCTTTTCATCGAGTCGACGGTGAGCCGAAGGTAGTTGATGTCCAAACTGTCCCAGATTTTGCACACTTCCTTTCGCAAAGCCACCAAACTTTTCACGTTTCTATTCCTTAGTTCCTCTTCCATATAACCCCAGACAGCAAAGTCCAAAGGAGTCAAATCTGGGCTATTAGAAGGCCAGAGATCTTTCGTCAGAAAGGAGCCAGTCTCGAGGAAGTGAATGGTGGATCTCGCTGCATGGGCCGGAGCCGAGTCCTGCTCGAAGATGAAGTTGGAATGATTTTGCTTCCATGTTAGCACAGCTTTCTTAAGGATTTCTTTTTGGTAGAACTTCGCATCAATTTTCACATTTTTGTCTATGAAAATCAACGGAGTCTTGTCTAATGCACTGATACCATCCCAAACCATTGAACTTTTGTGGAACAAACTTGTGGCGATTTTTCTCTTAAGGGTGCTCTTAAGAGCTGGACTGAGAAGCTGGCGGGGATTCTGTGGGTTTTTAGCCACTTCCACGGTGAACACTTTCTCGTGAGACCAAAGAACGTCCTCAATTCGGCACACCTTGAAAAACTCCCACAATTTCTTGCATTTTTCTTTTTCGACTTGGCTTTTCTTTCTCGGTAAGCACATGTCCATTCAACAGGCGATAACTTCGAAGACCAAGCTCATTTTTCACTATAGTAAGCACACGTCCATCCAACAGGCGATAACTTCGAAGCCCAAGCTCATTTTTCACTATAATTTGAATGGATTTTCTGGAGATCCTGAGCTGTTCCGCCATTTTGTTCATGCTCCGATCATCCTTACGGTCCTCTTCTTTATAATACCACGCACCCTCCTTCTGTTGACAGTCCGCTTCCTTCCTCTTCCCGACTTGGTTAGGACGTGTCCTTCCTCCTTCCATTGCTTCACAATCTTTTGAACTGTTCTCAGAGGAATTCTGAGCTTCGACGAAATTGCAGTGTTTTTCATCCCGCCGCTGGCTAGGCGTGCAATCTCGACTTGTGCAAGCCTGCACCATGGTCTCGAGAGCAACTTTCTCTTCACAGGCTGATTATCGAAGATGTAAAGGAAGCGACTGATGCGTAAAAGCTAGCTTTGATGCTTAGAGCAGTCACGTGATCGCGTCAAAAGTTGCACGACATAATTTTTCGCCAACCTGTAGAATGACCAGGCACCGCACGCCATTGCGCGCATGATACGGAAGGCGTGAGCGAAACTTAGCAGATGGTGGAGCGTTGGCTTCCGCCCGCTAAGCAATAAGTTGCCCCGTGAAATGCGTTAGCTGATCATTCCATAGATTATGTCCATTTGTGCTGAAACTCACACATTGATACGCGCGGAGCTATGCGGAGTCAAAGAGGTGTGTGTTAACAAACGCCATGTATTGAATGTCAAGACAATTTAGCGGTCGAACAATAGATGCTAATGATGTTGCTCTAGAAATGTATTATTATTATTTGTATTATTTCGAAGATCCACCATACATTCTTAGAAACTTTAGGAGCGTAGCGGTCGAGTGGTGCTCGGAGCTTATGATAGCATCGCAAATGAAGTGATATCAGAAAATGCGTAACCTAAAACCTGAGTCAAATGACCCTCCATGTCCTTACGCATACTGTTAACATCAACCCTTATCGTTCCACCCTCCACATCACTTGTCAGAATCAAAGCGTCACCACAGCTGGGACACCCGCTGTGACTTTCGTGAAATTTGCGTTTTGGCGCTTCTTATCAGCTCTTATCAGCTATTATCACTTTTTGTCTCCTACCAAATATGTTCCGTTCCACAGTCCACATCACTTGTCAGAACCAACACCTAACCG
>KZ345013.1:149636-161167 GCA_002352805.1 Teladorsagia circumcincta
TTAATCCCGCAACGTAGACGCAACGTAGATAAGGCACTGCAGGCCATCGAAGTTGATGGAGTCGAATTTGGCATCAGAACATCGTGTTCGAACAAGCGTCTCATAGCTGTTGAAATCTTGGTGGTCGTACAGAATTTTAAGACATTCGAATCGTCGACGAAATAAAGTCTTACCAGAACCAAAAAGACGGTCCATGATGGCAATAGCTTCGTCCCATGATAGGTCTGATGGTGACTTTGGTGCAATCGAACCGCGAAAGAGCTGGTGACTGTCTTCGTCCAAACGACTTACCAGTAGGCGAGTCTTTTCTTGCTCATTCAACTCGGCACAGTCGTTGTCGAAGACGTCCTTGAATCGTTTGTACCATATGTCAAATGTTCTTCCGTTTTCCGCGTCGAAGTAGAACTTGTCGATGCGGCGGCACAGGGAGTCGAAGATGCTGTGCTTTGCAGCTGCCGGGTTCGCTGTAGTCATCCGCATCTCCATTTTTTCTAGGGCACGGAGGAAGGCATCCTGCATCAGCTCCAGCGTCTTCTCCTGGTGGTCCATTCGGCTCTGCATCAGCGACAGGACTTCAGCTAGCTTCTCCATGAGTCCTTCGGCCTGATCGCCAGTTGTTACGACCAGTTCTTCGTATAAGATTTATTGCAGGACAATAAACTGAACCTCACTTAGTCGAGGTGTTTATATACACCTCGAACAGTGATAACCATAAAATCATAAACAATCTTCATTTCCACAACAGTGGGGATTCCCACCTTAGACCACTTCGACTGGTGAGAAGAAGCTTATCTTTGGCTTTTTGGGTGGATCGTTGCTAGTTGAGGGACCTTCGTCGTACAAGCAGATGTACTCACGGAGACATTTCGGAGGCTCAAGAATTGTTTGGGGTGTTTGGTGTTAAGGGAAAATCGAAGATCGGCCTGCCATCGTGTCAGGTATACATTTACGATTATAGTAAGGTGCTTGAATCTTGACTTCAACTTCTTCCAGTAGCCAGCGTTACAAAACACTTGTTCTGCAGCAAGCTCAAGGGGAGATTCCCGACAGGTAATCCATGTGGCAAGGAGGCAAACGCAAGTGTTTCGGTTGCTGGGTTGACTGGCGTTTTCCTCAGACCACATTGTCGTTGAAAACATAGGGGGATAGTGGTTTACTGCCTCGGCGCCATCAAAGAAAAAGTGGTACCCCAAGTGACCTAAGACTTGGGAAAATTAGCAGGCGACGAAATAGATATCGGGAGCCTGGTCAGAACTGCAGAACAAAATGTTTGAACTTATCAGAACTTCTGGTGGGTCTACCAGTTTTCGATTCTCATGATATTTCTGTTTTCCGAAAAGTGTCCACATACTCTTGATACAGAGAAAAAAATTTCTATCAAAAATAGTTTGCCGAATTAGAACAAAATGTTTCGCCCAAATTGTGATAGTAGATTATCGACCACGTGGAGTTGAGTGGTGATAGCCACATGGCAGAAAACGTCTTTGACTGACCCTTGAGAATCGATTCTATGCTGTCCACATACTTTTGGTACTCTGTGGTTTCTGGATAACCCATTATCCTACTATAATAATTGGCTAAGCGGTTGTGTGTGTGTTTGCTGTCTGACCGGAAATTTATAGCTCGAGTACCAGCGATCGCCAGGAGCTGATTTCAGGATGTGATATAGGGGGTGGAACGTGAACATGTTTGGCGGGGGAGAAAAAGTGATAAGAGCTGATAATAGCTGATAAGAGGCGCCAAACGCGAATTTCACGAAATTCAAGCGGGTGTCCTAGCAGCGGTGAGGCGTCGGTTCTGAAAAGTGATGTGAGGGTGGGACGGGAAGATGTTTGGTGGGGGACAAAAAGTGATAACAGCTGATAAAAGCCGATAAGAGGCGCCAAAACGTCAATTCCACGAAATTCACAGCGGGTGTCCCAGCGGTCGCCATCAACTGAATTTAGGATGTGATATAGGGGGTGGGACGGGAACATATTTGGCAGGGGACAAAGGGTGATATCAGCCGATAAGAGCTGATAAGTGGCGCAAAAACGCGAATTTTACGAAAGTCACGGCAGGTGTCCCAGCAGCGGTGAGGCGTTGTTTCTGACAACTGATGTGAAGGATGGAACGGGAACATGTTTCGTGGGTGAACAAATTGATAACAGCCGATAATAACGATATGCGTAGTCCGAGTCCCCCAAGTCCTCGAAAGCAGATTCTAGATGACAAATCACTCAAATTCATTTCATACTGTGGAGCCGTTAAGCTCCCCAGTGTTGTTGGGAATGTATGGTAGATGTTTGAGAAATACGATGGTAGATGCTAGGTATTTCTATTTCAACATCATTGACGTCAAACCTTATCCGACCGCTGAAGCATCCTGAAGTTCGATGCATGGCGGTTGTTTACAGACACTACTCTATCTCCACGCTTCACCGCGCGTATCGAACGGTAATCTCCAGAAGAAATGGGCAGCCTACTGAGCGTTTATCTACTTCGTTTCACGAAACAACGCATTGTTAAAGGAGGTGTCCACGATAATTTTCGTAGAGACGATATGAAATGCAGTGTATTGGAGTGGACAGGGGTCCTGCCAAATGTTTCAACACGCTAGGCTCACTGGCAGTAGCGCCTGATCAAAGGAGAGATAAGCAGTCGAAATCCACTTCCGGTAGGCAAAAATCCAAGACTTATCGATGAGGAAAGGGTAGCAATGCGGCTGGAAGGTATGATACGTTATCCGACTTTCATTCTGGAGTACACCTTATTCTTGGCAGCCGTATCTCTTATACTATGGTGTCGTATCTTCCAGGGGGTCACGCCCGTCCGAATTTATCTATCTCACACTTTATCGGCTGATAATGCGTAGGTAGCAATTTCAACGTGGCAGCAAAGGTGAATTCTTCCTTTAAGTGGTACTAACGCTCTATCGGCTGTTCACTTCCACCGAAACCTACTGTATCATGCGCGCGTGGCGTGCGGCGCTAAACTGGTAATAGTGTGATCTCCTTCTCGGATTGTTTTTCACTTGTTGCAAACACGCTAACCTTTATGTGATCAATGCAGAATTAGTTTTTCAGGTAGAGAACTTTATTCGCAGTAACAAAGAAGCTGCTAAAGTGAAAGCGTTATTCAAGTCTAGTATTGAACAGATCAAACGTCGCATGGATTGGATCGACAATCACTATGAACCGTTGCTAGAATACTTCCAATCTCATAGTTCATAAGTAGAAAATAGCAGTCATCAATATTTTTGTCCCGTAGCTTTGTTTCGCTTTAAAGTTGATATTCATGTTATACATGATTAAATCTTAGATCTAAACAGCATTCTGTACTCGTCCTTACTCCAAATTCTTGAGGATCACCACCTTTTTCTCTTTTGTCTAAAATGTGCTTCTAGCATACGTAATAAAGGCATATTATGAACTGTCGACACTAAATGAAGCGTAGTTTCGAATCATAGAAAGACAAGAACTGCGTTTGTAGTTCGCGACTACAGAGATCAGGATAGTATGCTATAATATTAGTTCGGTCGAGTATACGCCGTTTTGCGCAACGAATATTATCGTGCACTATTCCGGAAATTTTCTTCGGAACTATTCAAGAATTTAGGTGTCGACTTGTAAAGGAATGTCAACCGTTTCATAATCATACGAAGGCTTGAAGCAATTCGGAGAATTGTCGTCGTATCACCCCTTTTGTGAATTACGAAAAATCGTAATTCTCGACTGTTGGCTCTTCCTGTCTTCAGACTTGGAAAAGACACGCAAGGGTCGGCTCGTAGTATGGTGACGGAAAGGAAAAATGCACTTAAGAAACACACAGCGCCAGGTTAGCTCGTCAGGTCTGCGCCTGGAAAAGGAATCTCGAGAAATGATGTACGTAGTAAAACGAAAGCTTCTGACATGCAGGAATGTGCAAAGGAAGCGAAGGGAGCCTATCAAAGACCCTCAGCTACAGAGAAGAGGTAGAAGAAGTGAGAGTCTCTTAATGCACCGCATTTAGCTGTCTGCACTCCGCAAGGAAGGAGAAGAAATATTATCAGTTCGTTCCGAACTGATCTATGCTAGCAGCTTGGATTATTGCGGCATGCAGAAAGATTGGTGCTTGAATACTTCATTGCAAGAAGAAGGAACCGTTTCTAAGATGGATAATAGCATGTCCCAAAACTATGGTTCCACATGCTGATAACGAAAGAGTTCCCAGATAGTTAGACGAAATCCAGCTGCCTCAAAAAATTGTCTATGGTGCAGCTGACTGTAAGTCAGGGAATCGAGCCGGTCGACGGCAGAGAAATCTTGCCGTAGAAAACAGAACATAATGCATAAAAAACCGCAGTTATATTACCCTGATTTAAGGAGCAAAATAGGTCCGATCCTTTACCACTAAACTATTCAACGCAAAATGTTCTGTGTAAAGATTCATTCAAAAATGGCTTCAAGGTTTTTCCGCCGTTTGAAATATGGCCCAATGTATCTCTGCTGAACTGCCAATTTTCCGCTTTCCAACGCATTTCTTCGAGGAAACATCTCTTCGGGAACAGGAGTATCTCGGAATGTCCTGACTACTATTAGTTTTCAATAATTTAAATCTTTATTAGAAGTGAAGATTCAGCATGGCTGTGAATGGTAGCAGTATGACCAACGTAATGTATTGATTTCAAATCTAAAGGTTGTGTTGCACCAGCGTTGTCCCTCAAAGTTGGAGGCTCAAAATGGCGGTTCTTTTTGACTCCCCTAGTATGTTGAGACAGTGGTATTGGGGGCTGAAAATGGCGGTTCTTTTCGACCGACCTAATATATGTTGGGACAGTGGAGTAGGATGTTGCGCTAACAAGATTAGAGACGTATCGATTGGAATCGCTGCAGAGTAACAAATGGGCGTCCTCAGGCGAATCGGTCAACATGTCTATCTTGTCACGTACAATACTAATCTCCTACTCTACTACTATTCTACTATCCTAATATCGTAATCTCTACGCTTTGGGAGTTTCTATCGATACGTTTCTAATCTGTCAATGCGCTATTCTACTCCCCTCTTATCCTAATGTTCTGCTATCTTGATATCCCTGTCAATACATAATCTTTCCACTATCACCTACAATACTAATTTCCGGAGTCCGAACTATAAACGCAGCTAGAGCATTAACCTTCCATCGAATTCCTCGAACGGGCGCCAGTAACGTCTCCAGTCGTCACTGTTGCGTGCCAGAGTGTTCCGGCGCATCCTTGCTCGAGGGACCCAGAACTCATCATTCCTTTCGTTCGAACTTCCCTTGATGAAGTCCAACGATCATCACAAAATTATATGGTTTGTTCGGCTCATTTGATCTTTGATTCATCAGGTGAACGGTAACGTGCCTCATCTTCGATCGTTGACGGAGTTCGCAACTCCAGATTTCTGCATTTGTGTGTACTTCAAGCATTATCCCAAAGGGCCTTGCAAAGACCTCTTGTTTCGGTGTAGGATTGCATGGAGTTGGAAGGGCATTTTGGCCTCCAGACTTTCGCCGAGGTACAAGCCCCGGCTGATGTTATTATGATGCTGTTCTCCTCCTTTATGCGAACTGCTCAAGAGGTGCGTCTAATCCTCACCTCATTACTATGGGACTCCATGGAAAAGCTCGCCGGCGGCGCGGACGCGTTCGCGTGTTGGTGACGTCACAGCGGTAGCGAGGTAGAGAGCGGACAGTTCGCCGCCAGTACTTTTGTACACTGAGTACTCCACTCATCCACCGTGCTCTTACTTCACTGCATAATAAGTAGAAGCAAGTATTAATCGAGCTTGCAGAACGGACATGGATTAATCAACTTTAACTAGACTGTGTATTCCTCAGGGATTGCACATGAAAGCCCCGTTTTCCTATATTATCCAAAATTCCCATTTTTAGTGTGAGAATGGTACTTGTGTATAACACATTCATTTCGTTCACGCACAACTGATTGAACAGGTTGGGTAGTGCCAGGATCCCAGCACTGTTTTAGTGAATTGGCAGCGGAAGTGGCTTGCCACTGCTTGCCCTTCCTCGAGCCTGCCGCAGCTGCGACGTCATTTTGACGTCACCAGCACGCGCTCGCGTCCGCGCCGCAGGTGAGCTTTTCTCTCCCCCCTTACTATGGAGGACAACCTGCCACTGCATCAAACAGCCTAAGTAAGAAACTCTTGGAAGAGAGGACATCCGGCGAACGGTATAGCCTTTTCACTCCCCCGACTCAAATTCCATCGAGCACGTGCGAGATGCGTTGAGCAGAAATACTGCAGTACATCCACATGCACTGTTGAGTGTCCAGCAAAAGACATTCGCCGTGCTCAAGAGACTGACCCCTTCTACAAGAACTCTTCTGACCGCGTGTCCACTGTGAAGACGGAAATATGCATTGCCATCCGTTTTTCAAAAACGCTATTAAAACAGTGTCCCGTCTTTTATAGGGTGATCATGAACTGCGATGGTCAGTCTAGTAGGTGTATCAGTTTCATTTCTGTTGGTCCCGTCACGTGTTTCTGTCAGTAACCTTCTATACTATATTGTGCCAGCGGCATTCCTTCGGCACAGCACACCTTGCAACAGTTACTATCACCCTTCGGGTTCACTCGCCACGATACAATGAACTAGCTCGCTCGCATCACTTTCTCCGAGAGAAAAGAAGTACAATTTTCTAGGAAGTATGAGGAAGGGACGTGTTAAAGAAGAAGTGGAGTACCATGTTTTGAGCAGGGTCAACCGCCCGTTCGTACAAATGCAAAGGAAGTCGTCGTATTCAGCTTACTAGGTGAAGGAGTCAGTATGCGCCTCATGGTGAGTGATCGGCAGCAGAAATCGTGGTGGCATTCCTATCAGATGCAAAGGAGGTGCGAGCCATTGAAGGAGGAAGTACACGTCCAGATGCGTCCACAAATGGGCGCGAGCTTTCCATATCTCCTTTAGTGCGAAGTGGTTTATATTAGGTTGTCGGAAGTCTTTGGCCCTTTCATCTGTGCGTTGTGAAATCTCCAGCGATTCTTTTTGAGCATCCATTGCAATGCGCTTGTAAACCTTAGTCAGTGATCTCTTCAGCAAATTTCTGCCGAGGGATTTTGCAGCGATTTGGCTGAGAAAATCGACTTTGACTGAAAGCATGTTTGGCCACTCTTGATTCTGAAGCCCAGAAAATGCGTCAATGGAGGCGATGCGGCAAGAGCCCTGCGCCTTGCGATGGACCTCTAGAGGGTCTTTCACGGCATGGCAAACATTTGGTTACCGATGTCCAGAAACACGAGGAAAAAGCTTAAAGTTAGTCGGCTTGTCACACTGAGTGACGGGTGTCTTTTGAAGTTGTATGGAAACAGTCTCTGGTGCAACGCATGGTAGCTGACACTGCTTTTCCACAATTATCAGAAAGCAATAGCCACTCCTCAATAGCTCGTCAAAAAGAAGAAAAAATTACGGAAAACGAGATTTTGTGATCTCGGTGGCAACCGCCTTCAGAAGCCTTCAGATTTCTCATGAACATTTTGATTTACTATCTATTTCTTGGTTGATCCAGCGTCTTCGTTTATGGCACCCAGGAGTGTGTTCTTCAAGTAGACCACAGCCAGGAGCGCCACTGGCTCAGACGCGTGAATCAAATCCGACATCGATTCCAGCACTGCAACTTTGGAGCAACTTTCAAAGTTGGTTAAGCTGCAAGCGAGTCGGTAATCGTCCGCTCTTGCCAGCGAGCTGCACTGCTGTTGTAGTACGATAGGGCAAGCGGATGGGATTTCCGGCACTATGCTTGAAAAACTGCAAAAAGTCAGTCCATTCAGGCAGCGACCGTCAAGGGATTTTGAAGAAAGTCCAGCAAAAGTCTTCAAGCCCCTTATGGTGCGTTCTGTCTCTCCAATTGTCTTCAGCAGATCCCATCCTAAGAGAATACCGTTTGCTTCGATTGCTGTTGATTCAACCAAACGAGGGAGAGCTTCATGATAGGGACCGCTCAAAAACGGACTTCCTTATGTTTTTGGCCACGAAGCTCAGGATTGCTAGGCAATCAGCATCCAGAAGTCACCAGCTGAAAGGCAATATGCTGGCGATTACGACGAGGCATATGATTGGGAATTGCTGACCGGGCTAAAGAAGAAATGGGATTTGGAAAAAAATCGACAAATGGCCGAAGACTTCCGACAACCTAATACAATGATGGGTGAAGCTTGAGGACGGAAGTATCATATTTTTCGCATGAGATCTCCCATAGTTACACTTATCTCGGTAAAATTTGGAGCATGCATAGAAAGGATTGCTACAGTAAGTTTCTGTCGGTTACTGGCAGAAATGGGTTGAACAGAGATGGTGCTCTGTCAACGGCAGTGTTGTAAGCGGTTGATCGGTGAAACTTCCATAATTCAAAATGAACCTCCAGAAGGCAGAACATGCTTCTTGACGTTCTTGAAGCAACAGTCCCAGCAGGGTTGAAGTGGGCACAGCGGCCACTAGGAGATCGCGTGATTTGCTGCTGGAGCATTTGCAATCGTGAATCGACTTCGCATAATCCCTAGAGTCCCAAAACGATCGCAAATACCTTCACAGCCGCGAGGCTGGCTTTCAAGAGGGGGTGCGACAGGCGGCCGCCACGCCCACTTCGACCCTGCTGAGACTGTTGCTTTGATAGAGTGCGTCAATACTACGAAATGTGGGGCGTACTCTGCTACTTGTTCCCATGCTGATCACGGAGTTGGTAAGGAGTTCTTGTAGAGCGGTCTTCCATCTCTCGAGCACCGCTACCAACAACTACTCGAGAGTGATTGGCACATGTAACGGCATTTGGGTCTGGGAAGCGCGCAGGCTCAACCAATGGCCGAATATTCTCTCGTTTAGGAAGTTATCCACCTGGGCTGCTTGATGCGCTCACACATTGTCAATCTCGAATGAACTTTGGTCGAACGCACCCTTAAGGGACACTCATCAGGAAGGATTTACCACCACAATAAAGTTGACCGAGGTGTTCTGCGATTACGAGTCTTTCGGTTGGCCGATGCACCACTTTTAACGAAATTCTAGGTACGCTCGTATGGCTGAGAAACCACCCACTTGCGCTCTATATGCCACTGCTCAAGCTGGGATCCCACAATCCTGATACATGTTTTTGCGACTGCAGCCGTCGACTGACGTGGATCCGCTCTTGCCCGCTACAAAACGTAGCGATTACCTGCTGTCGTCACCGTTCAGGGTCCTCCAACTCCCCTCTCTGGGCAGCACTCGTTGTCCCCATGCACGCAAGGCCATGTTGTAATTGATATCAAGCTCTTGGACTACGCTCGTATTAGATCTTCCTTGTTTCAGTTTCCCAATGACTCTTCCTTGTGTGGAGTCACCTCGTGTTATCTCTGAGACCTGTTGTGATGTATTAGGTTGGTAACTTTGAAATGTCGTTTTCGACCATCAATTATTTTCATTATCCCTATCCCTACTATATATAAAGCGCTATGTCTGTCTGTCTGTCTGTGTGTGTGTGTCACGAAATTCGTAGCGCACGTCCCAGCAGTCACCTGGAGTTGATTTTAGGATATGATATAGGGGGCGGGAAGTGTACATATTTGGCGGGGACCCGAGGGTGATATCAGCTGATAAGGGCTGATAAGGGGCGCTGAAACGCAGATTTCACAGAATTCACAGCGGGTATCCTAGCAGCAATGAGGTGATGGTTCTAACAAGTCATGTGGGGGATGGGACGGGAACATATTTGGCGGAGACCCGAGGGTGATATCAGCTGATAGGAGCTGATAAGGGGCGCTGAAACGCAAGCTCCACAGAGTTCACAGCGGGTGTCCCAGCAGCAATGCGGTGATGGTTCCAACAAGTCATGTGGAGGATGGGACGGGAACATATTTGGCGGGGACCCGAGGGTGATATCAGCTGATAAGACTTGATAAGGGTCGTTAGAACGCAAGGGTCACAAAATTTATAGCGCACGTCCCAGCAGCGTTGAGGCGCTTCCTATCAGATAAGGTATAGGTAGCGGGACGGGAACATATTCCGCAGGAGACCGAAGGTGATAACGGCCGATAAGAGCTGATAAGAGGCGCTGGAATGCAAATTTCACGAAATTCATTGCGAGTGTCTCAGCAGTAGTAAGGCCTCGGTTCCGACAACAGATGTAGAGAGTGGGATGGAAACATATTTGGTGGGGGTCGAAAGTGATAAGGGCGGATAAGGGCTGATGAGAGACGGTCAAACGTACTTTCACAAAATTCATAGCGGGCGTCCCAGCAGCAATGAAGGGTTGGTTCCATCGAGTGAAGTGGAGGCTGGGACGGGAACATAGTTGGTGGGCCTCAGAAAGTGATAAGGGCTGATAAGGGCTGATAAGAGGCGCTGGAATGAAAATTTAGCGAAATTCACTGCAAGTGTCCCAGCAGCAGTAACGCGTTGGTTCCAACAAGTGATGTAGAGGGTGGGACGGGAGCATGTTTGGTGAGGGACAGAAAGTGGCAACATCCGATAGCGGCTGATAATAACGATATGCGTAAAAATGCAGAGGTCACTCAAAACCCGACTACAGATAAGAAACGCGTTTTTTCAAATTGCTTCAACTTTATTTTGATTATGCCGTCATCGACACTCGACCGCTACTCTACCTTGAGTTCCTAGAAATGTACAATGGGGTTGATAAAACACTGCAATGATTACTAGGTATTTCCATTTCATCATCAATACATCAATTAATTACCATTCGACCGCCAAATTATCCAGCCTTTCGATTCATGATAGTTGTTTACAACATCAGTTGAGCTCCGCACTTTACCGCGCGTATCAAACGGTGAGCTTTAGCGAAACATGGCAAAGCAACTAATTGTTGGGTTCTTCAGTAGCAGAACCCAGCGCTCCACAGGCCATTTACTTTCACCGGAGCCTACCATGTCATGCACGCGGTAGTGTGCGGAGCTAAACTGGTAAAATCAATAATGAAGCACATCAACCTGAAACATGTTCATCACCTGTGTCAAAGGTTCCTCACCTTTCGTTACGCAAAGTATGGATGGCTACCGCGTAGAACTCTTTTTGGTTCGACTCGAAGAAGTTGGGCACTCGAATTTCGACGTCGTCGCGGTTATCGTATTGGTTTGATGCTAAGGAGTGTTGCGCTGACCTGGGTCAGTGATGGTCGGACGGCGCCAGACCTGGGCTATGTGGCGCGAGAGGCAAAGCGTCCCAGCCTAACTCCTCGACTTCTTGCTGCGAGATTTTCGCGACATGTGGTCTTGCATTATCGTGCCATATTTTTTCGTTGACCGAATTTACCCTTTGACGACGCGCAGGTCTACCCACGTGGTGAAGCTGTTATGCGCAGAGTTCAGCTCAACTGAGTACCCACAACCAGCATTCGTTGGCACACCGTTGCTATGCTGTATCTCCATATGCAAACATGACTTTGTTCCCGTGGATGTCTGGTATCGAAGTCACCCCCAGCTGTCCATCAGCCGCCAACGGCGGCCATCTTCTCTTTTCGTTATCAGGGAAAGTCCTGTTGTGAAATGCGTTTACAACGAAGTCAAGCGCCTTCTTCCTGTTAGAGATGTTGGACAGCGTT
>KZ345013.1:167201-185648 GCA_002352805.1 Teladorsagia circumcincta
TGAACCGGGGTCTCGCATGTGACAGACGTACTCACCACTACACTACCACTACACTCCGCTCGTAGAAGAGGAGGGGTCGAGCCAAGACTTCGATTTTAGGGGGTCGTACTCCTGCGACCACGTCCTCGACACGATTTTCACCCTGGCCCGAACGTCGCTAAGCGATCGCACCAAGCTTGCACTCGTTGCTCGCGTACGTTTTTATCTTCGCAGGCGAGCATCGCGTCTTCGGCTTAGAGCTCCATGCGTTCATATAGCCGTTTCTGGAGATCTCGCGAGATAGCATCCATGTCGCCAACAAAAGGAAGTGAAGAAAGGGCAGAACCCTGATGCACCCCAACAGAGATGGCGAACTCCGCTGGATTGGCTGCTGACGTTTGCACTCGGCTCTTTGGGCCTGAATAGGGCATGCCATTCAATAAGGTCTTCGGGACGTCAGGTTGTCGTAAGGCGTACCATATCACTTCACGTGGAACGCGATCAGAAGCCTTCCCCTAGTCAAAAAAGGCGAAATGCACCGGCTTATTTCTCACGGTGCTTTCTAGCAGAAGACGAGCGGCGTGTATGGCATCAGTGGTGCCAGCCACGAAGCTGCATTGGTTAACGTAAGCTGGACTATCTCGTGAATACGGCAGTCTATATAGAATTCGTTCCAATACCTTCATGCTGTGGGAGAGCAAACGAATTGGTCGGTAGCTCGTGCGATCTGCGGGACTCCCCTTCTTCTTCCAAATCGGGATCGTCATGCTCTGTTGCCAACTCTCAGGCACTTTCTTTTCTGCCACGACTTGATTGAAGGTGTTCGTCAGCCATTCTGCAGGATTCCACCACTGTGACTTCCACAGATCGACCGCCAAGTCGTCGGGACCCTTTGCTTTACCTGTTTTCATGTTCTTCGAAGCCGCCTGTGTTTTGCTCAAAGTTATCTCTGAGACAGTACCGTGTACCGGCGGGGCAGAAGAGATTGGCGGATGTGAGAATCCTACTGTCAAGATTTTCTTCAAGTACTCGTGCCGCCGCTTCACAGCCCTCTTGTGGCCCCTTACTAGGCGTCCATTCTCGTCATTGATGCCGGATAACTCCTCGACATCGTCGGTCTAGCGATTGCGAGCCTTGGCTAGTCTTTAAATATAGCGTTCTCGCGTCTCTAGCTTTTTGCTATCGCCATCGAGATGAACTGCCGTAGCAACAGCCACAGCTTTCCTTGCTGCCTTCTTCGCGCTCCGGTTCCAACTATCGCTTGACTTGTCGCCGAGAAACGCTTGATACAGCCTTTTCTTCTCCCGTATTTTTCTTTGACTGTGTCGGTCCACAGCCTTGTCTGCTTGTCGATTCTTCTCCGCGCCGCCTTCGTAATGCCAAGGTCGGAGCGAGCAAGACAGACTATCGCTTCTGAAGCACGTTTCCATGTTCCGTCGACAGTTGTTCCTGTCGGTAGCCAAATGCTACAGAACAGAGCGAATTCTTTTTCTTTCAGTAGCCACCACTTGATCCTTGCAGGCCCCCACCGTTCGACTTTCTTGGTCCTAGAAGGGGCAATCTCTAGTGTGTAAATCAGTGGTCGATGTTGCGTAGAGACTGCCTCGTACGGCACTGTCTTCGCGACCGCCACTAGCCTTCGATCGCCTGCCTGACGAGGACGAATTAATCTGCTTCTGGTATTACCGTTGTAGAACGTGATTAGATGTGAGTCACATTTACGATAGTTTGTGTTTACGATGGTGAGACCTTGTATATGATCTGTATATTCAAGAATTCGTTCACCGTCGACTTTTCGTGACTCACAACCAAACCCACCATGACAACTGTGACCATCTTTCGCACATCCAACATGTCCATTAAAGTCACCTGCGACAATGATAGCGTCTTCCGATGGGACTTCAGCTGTTTTCTCAACTAACAGGGCCCGGAACTAGTCCTTGGCTGGTTAAGAGCAGCCAGTCTGTGGAGCGTGCGCAGAAAAGATGTGTATTGACGCGGCTCCATAGCGATAACTATCTTCATCAGGCGGTCATCGTAACGTTCGACGTTCGCACCAGAGTCGCGGAAACGTTCAGAGACAACGTTGTTCTAGGTTTGCCGCAAAGAATGGCCTTGAAGCCGCGGCCAATGTAACTCGACTCGCAGCAGGTCCACCTCGTTTCCCGCACGGCACAGAAATCAATTCTTCTTCGCTCCAGTGCTTCCACCAACTCGCACGAGCGACGTGTCAATGTGCCACCATTCAGTGTTGCAATGCGCGTATTCCTTGGGTTGCGAGACTTTTGGACTAGCCTAGTTTCCTCCCGATGCCGTCCATACACCGCAGATCCTCCCATACTTTTCACACTCGCCGGACTTTGCGAGTGCGCGTCGGCTCCACAGACGCCGTAGCATTATCTCGAGATTATGTAACAAAATTGACTTTTGTGATTGACGTGAGCGCTCGTAGGCCGGCCTGTCACGGGAGCCCGCCGCCTGCATTCGAATGTTCGCGATCAGGTCAGCTCACAAGTGTGAGCAGTTCCCAGTGGCAGATATTTTTCTTTTGGGCTAGTGTCGACTAAGGAGAGCCAGTGCTACTGAGAAACTACTTCAGCCATTCGGTGACGGTTTTTTGACGTGAAGAAATCGTGAGAGCATCAGTCACGAGTTAAGGACAACTTGGATGTCTGCTGTTCAAGATATGAAATTGAACAGTGAGAATTATCTCCGAGTCTCTCAGACTCAGTCATTGCTTCGAGCGAAGAGGCTCTCATTAGAAAACACAGGGCATCAGAGCAAAATTCAGCGCCGACCCACAACGCAAGGATTGTCAAAGATCGGTGCCAACGGAATATTGTGAAATTTGTCTTATCGGAGTGGCAAGATGGTTCCCCCAACTCAACTCCCGTGAAATGCTCTATGTTAGTGTGCCGAATGCAAGAATGCATCATGCATAATAGGAGCATTGATTAGTCGAGCAGTCGTTTTTGGAAGCCCTGGAACTTCACGATGACGCCTACCTACGCAACAGGGAAGATTTCTTTACAGAAGTAATATTGTGTTGTTCGATCCTTCTATCAAACATCAGTTTTGCTCTTTTTGGCCTTTCTTGTCAAAACCAATCAACTTTGTTACCGTAATTTTTGCCAACCCTGTAGAAAAAAGATGGCCACTATTCTAGTGATGATGCATCTCGTTTTCTATCACTCCTCGTGTTTAGGCAAAAATACCCTTAAACTCTGCCGTATTTCCACCCTTTGATAAATTGTCCGCGTTAGTAGGGCGCGCATTAGCCGGCATTTTCTTGAACTCTATGGTTATTGGCATCATTATTGGGGTTACTATTATTGGGGTTATTATTATTAATTACTATTCAATATTGGGTTGGATATCACCGTGAGGCAATCTTAATCAATGTTCTTCTGGTACCTCCTTTATCAACGCTAGTATGAACGTTTTACAATCACGGCTCAGGGTGTCGCAAATTTGAGGTACGTATGGTGATTGTCCTTTAGGACCCCCACCAGGTTTTATCACTTTCCAATACCCGAGCCGACGGGAAAGCACGGTTTCCCCAATCTACCTCGACAGCGCAGGTATTGGTGTTGATTTCCTTTTCCCACCGTGTGCACGCCCTAAACAAGTCATTTTGGAAGAGCATTGCTTCAGCTCTCCTTCACAGCGAAGAACGCATTTTGTCCATTGATGCTGCTTGTTACCATAGCATCAGGGAACCATAATCGAATGCGAAATCCAAGCTGATCCACTGTAAGGTATGCAGATGTAGAAGAATTAGTTCCGAACTTGAAAGAGTGAGCAAGTCAGCCTCGCTTCTCAGGCGTCGCTTATAAGGCGGGAGTAGCTGCTAAAATCTGCTTTGCTGACCATCTGGTGAGGGCGATGTCAGACTTTGCGAATCGAGCAATTCGCTAGCGAATCGCTGGACAGGAGCGATTCGCTAGCGAATCGCTCGATTCGCAAAGTCTGACATCGCCCTGAGGCGGACGTTCTTGGCCTCTGGAGCGGAAACGATTAGAAAAGTGTGGATGAACCTGTCCTTATTGCCACCGACACTGACATTTGACATGCACATACATGCACAAACGTTCATGCAGTGCGGGATGTGGGGGTGGGAAAGCTCTGAAATATTTATAGGATCAAAAAGTGTGCCTGAGAAACGTATAATTTCCATTGTAATCACCTAACTCGGAAGAGCAGCTGGATAACATTCTTTTTCAGCTCAAGAAAATTGGTGTGGAAGCCTAGTATACGTACATGTAGCCTGTGTATGAGTTCGTCATGGCAATCCATCACCGTTTGTGACGACTTGCTGTTCGGGAAATCTAATTTTGTTGTCTTTTCTTTCACAAGCATACGCTCAAGACGCCCCTTCATTGATGAATGCATTCCCTGTTTTTTCTCTGTTCAGTCTAATAAAACTTATGGCCAAATCTGGAAGTTTTTGTCATCATAGCGTAGGGGTGTGGGCTACTACTATTCTACTTCGTGCCATTCGTTTCAATGCGATTACATAGGTTTATGGAGCTGGAAAGTTGCTGAGTGAGAGCCATATTGTGAAATGTGTGATAATGACCAACTTGTGAAGAATAACCAGCGTGATTATCTCAACTTCCAGTGAGGCTCATTCATTATCGACAGTTCAGAATGAGCGCTGAAGACTATTCCGACGAACTTTCGATAGGTTACAGTGAGGTTAGTTACTCTGTTGGATCTACGAACAGCAAATACTCAGTTGTGGATGTTCTTGTTCACGGCTGTCATTCACTCAGTAATAAATGGTTTACGTTCACCTAAGTTACGATGCGTGCCAGTGAAAACGCCTGATCCAGGTTTCGCGTTCAGGAACGGTCCTCACTTACGAGTAGCGAGTGTACTAAGTGTCCCCTTCTTGCGCAAGCAGAGTGGCTAACACACTGTGGAGGCTCTTTCCCTGCAAAAAAAATCCAGATTGCTGTTACAAGGAGGTCTGCGCCGCCATCCTTCTATTATATAAACCGCTAACTTGGTGTGTCGGTTTGTATGTATGTGTGTCTGTATGTATGTATGTTTGTATGTATGAATGTATGTATGTATGTATGTATGTATGTATGTCCGTCTGTCCGTCCGCAAAATGAAAATGAAGTGATAAGGAGGCTCATGGTAAACAGGCCGCTCACGAAATTGGTCGGCTCGCAGGACTTCAGCTATCGATGGTTTTCAATGGCATGATTGTGATAGCATCTCTGACGGCTATATAAGCTATATAAACACCTACTGAGTACCCTCTAGATCATTTCACACGACGATGGAGTGGCAGCTGGAGTGTAGTGGAGAAGGGAGAAGGGGGGGGGGTGGTAGGAAAGGGAGGAGAAATGCCAGGTGACCACAGGGACAAGGTCTAATCAGATGGCGTTCTAATGCCATCGACCATATAGAACGCTTTTTTGTGCACCCGTATTCCCTTTGAGATTTTGGTGTCACAAGAGGAAGGGAGTATAGTGGAAGGTGTGAGGCTTACGCAGGGAAATATGGTACCGGTGGTTGCCGGGGGACCAATCTGGTTTCTGATAAAGTACTACACTAGAGCCACACTACCTCCTCTCACTCTTTGATGCTGTCAAGAGAAATTTCTTTGATTCAGACGGACAGCGGAGAAGCGAGGAGGGAGAGAAGAACAGCTCATATGTTTTGCTGCATCGTCATTCTTCTGGCTATCATCACTGCTGTGCTCCTCCTTGGCACCATTATTGGATGGGAAAATGTTGGGTAAGATTTTTCAAGTATAATGAGTGTGGTTAGCAGCGGTAAGGCTGTATTAACAATTACGATCCCTTGTCCTATCTCGCCAACGGTTCACAAGTTTTTCGAGATTGTGCGGAATCAATGCGATTTTAGGATTCACAAATCAATGGCTCGGGTTATATCATGCCAAAATCAGCGCTGAAATTGAGAGAGAAGAGAGGGAACACAGAGAAAGAAACAAGAAACACATAAGCGCTGGTAGATGACCTCGCTGTCTGCAAGAGTTCTAGAGGCCTGCTTGAGCAGCCGTCGACAAGACAAAAGCACAGAGATGGTTACCTTGTACGATAAATTGAAAAGCCGAAGAAGTTCGTTTTTAGGCTAGCTAAAGCCCATCGTCGGGCTACTCAAGACATCAGCAAGATGAAGAGAGCAGAGAGCAGGACGCCCCACTCTGAAGGCCGGCTAAAGTTAAGTAGAGGTGGAATGTGCGCTACCGTGTTCTTTTAGCAAGGTGTTTCCTTGGAGGACAACCTACCACCAGAGGCAACGGCTGGTCCATTTCCACTCTGGACAGAGGTCTGTCGAGAAGGTGGGATGATGGAGGTTGGTAATGTGGTTGATTTACATGGAGTACCAGCGAGGCATGAAAGACGCTCGCAGGGTACGGAATAAAATGGCTCATACGATTTCTCAGCTTCGGAATGGCGGATGGACGGTGAGTGGCGGATAATTACTACGGTTCCCAACTCCAAGCAGGAAAATAACGTGATGAAATGCTCCAACTACTGCGGGATCAAGTTGACTGCGCATACCATGAAGTTATGCGAGCGTCTTATCTACTTGAAGCGAGCGGGGTGATCTCAATTTCCCAGCCAGGAACAGTGGGCTCATGCCTGAAAGGTCCACAGCGAATGTCATGCCTAGCCTGTCTATAGCAGACGAGTGATGGGGAACTATTTAAAAAAGCGTTACTCTGCAACCAAGCCCTCCTGGACCCCGACAAGGCGCACGACCGTCTACCGCGAGCAGTACTTCGAAGAGCGTTACGAAAGGAGCGTCCAAGACGCTTGTTCGCTTACAAGGGAGGTCGCTCAGGGTGTGGGAGGCTTTCTCAAAACGGTCTGCTCCATATTATAGCAGCTCGTGCGTAGGCTACAGTACCGTAGTCCATTTTCGCTGAAGGCCCCCGCGAACCACGGAAAATGGTGCTAAAATGGTTCATGGTTTATTCCCTCGTGATGACAAAATTTTTGCATTTGGGTCGGAGCTTCCAACTTAACCTTAAATAGCGTCTACGCCAATAAGACATCATATTCGTCCATTAGTGAATTTTACTTTCAGATTTTTACCGGTATTTGTCCGAAACAAGTTGTCAACCGAATGGCGACGAAAACTGGAGCTATCAGGAAAAATCGATGTCATTCTCGTAATCAGGGCACTCGATATCCCTTATATTGCGAGTTTTAGGGGAAACTGAGATCTCGACCCTGATCCGAAAAATTGGCATTGATATGTCGGTGGCTCATAGGTGCCTCCAGCAGGTGAACTGAAAACGATTTTCTTACTATTCTTCCTTAATGAGATGTCCACTGCTGAATGGACAATAGCAGACCAGACACCCAATCTGGTAATGTTCAACAGGACACGCATGAAGTTGAAGTTGGAAAATTCTTCTCTTCATCATGGCGTGATATGTTGGGTCCACGGTTCTTCCACTTACAAGGCCTCATCTCGATAGCTAGCGCGTTTTCAAGGACTGCACAAGGTGTGAGATGTTCTCTATGAAGTCGAACTTTGGATTCCGTGAGCCATCGGAACATTCCGCTTCATTTCCGCGCCGCGCTCGTTCCAAATTGACCACCGCGTGCATGACGACCTGTAGTCTATGGTCTCTTCCCGAATAGGTCAAAATCTCGACTTTTCCTGAAATTTGGCACATGGGGGTAAATCAGGGTCCTGATCACGAATATGATATTCGTTTTTGGCGTCGGCGCAATTTGGCGCCAGTATGGCGCTGCGAACTTTTTCCGCCAGTTTCCGATAGATCACCCATTTGCAGGCGTTCTTGGTGGTCCTTACCGTAGATACCGTTTTAGTTTTGACGCTGGAGCAGTTTGGAGCCCATTTGGGACTGATAGTCAAAAATGCAAAAATATCCCTTGGAGGGGAGCCAAATCACACCTACCATACAAACCCAAGTCCAACACGTTATCCACTTGACCACCGCTGCACTGCTAGAGCTAAGATGCCGCCGACCCCTATGGAACCGCCCCTCTTTTTTCAGCACTACCACTAAACAGTATTTCAAGTTCATTGGAACTTCATGTTGTTTTCGCTATCATCTTCATCAGCACCCTTCGGTATGTACGTGATCTTTTCTACAAGTTCGAAACATCACTCCAAGACAGTAAAAAGCGCCCATCCTCAATGAATTTTTTCGACCCTTTTTTGGCCTTCAGTGAAAGTGCCTTCAACGAAAATGAAACACAGTATTGTAGTCCACGGGATAGCCCCTAAAGCATGCAGAAAACCTTTTTGAAGAAGCATCCCACACTCTGAACGACTTTCCTTGTCAGTGTTGTACAAGAAACCCTAAGCAGCTACTATACGCTGCCACGCACGGCTTGAAAACTTATGTGGACGTCACCGTAAGGGTTTATCAAGGACAGGAAGTGAGCCTGCCCCTTTCTCTTCTAACACTGAACGTGTTGGTGATATGATGGTGGGACTATTGAAGCGCAGAAGACATTGCTCTGATAGTGTGGCATAGAAGTTCGGGTCAGGGGTGCAGAAACGAGAGGTGATGCTAGCAGTAGATGTACTTCGATTGAATGTTCAGAAGGCCAAGGCTCTGAGCTCTGGAGAAAATACACAACGGATCGTAGACGGACATGACGGAACTATCGAGAAGCTTGAGGACCCCCATCCCGGGAATACCCTGCGGTCGAAGGTGCTCCGGATAATAAAAGAGGTGTTCCGGGCAGGCAGTGGCAAGTCTTGTTTTGCCATCGACCAGCGAGTGTTGGCCAGTAGCGAAGAACCATGAGAAACAACTTCATTGCGCCGAAAGGAGGATGTTGAGATGCGCCTGCGGCTGGAGCCGACTGAACATAGTCAGAAACGGGGATGTCAGAGCGGTCAAACCCTTTTAGACGAAAAGTTGTTCGAGCAACACCTTCGATGGACACGTGACCGTGATGTGCGATGACCCACAACACAGTCGCTAAAACCGCTGATTCGCCTCCAACGTAGTCCGAGACTAGTATGCTTGTCGTTCAACATTCTGTTCAGCGTGCAATATCCATTTGAGCTTTGAGATGGAACATTGACGAGGTGCACAATGACCATTTGCACCAAATGGTGCTGCTTAAGTCAGCGATTTGATTAATTAGAGGGGCGTCGGGTGTACATTCACTTGAAAGGGGTTGGGAGAGACTCCACGTTCTTTGCCAGGAATAGTCTGAATTTACTTCAACAGTACGCAGACACTATTAGGTTGGGACATAACATCGTAGACATCGTAGACAACATTTGCATACAAATTTCGCTGAGTACAAAGTACAACCCGGGAACCGACATGAGTCGTTCAAAGTTACTTCTTCCGCTGTACATTGCCTTGTTTGCCATTTTCTCCAATGTTGTAAGTTTATCAGATATGGTGCTCAGAAATTGGAATATCCTGGCTGCAGAAATTCTGCATAAAGGAAAAAGCTGCCGAAACAGCAGTTTTTCGCAACCCAACGTCTATCGGATTTTACGCTAATCGACCGCTCAATTTCAAACCATGTTCTCGTCGCAAAAAAATGAGGATAATGAGAACTCTAAAAATGGGTTCAAGACCTTTTTGAATTCTAAATCCAGTATTCCTGCGAAATGGAATCAAAGTCGTAAATGATGACAAGGAAAAATGATTAGTTCTATGCTTTGCTCCGCTTCTAGGATATGATTTGAACATTTTTGTCGAATGCGATGCTACAGTATTATGTTCCAACCCAAATTTAATTATGCAGTTCATTCGTACCATCTGGGGTCCCACTGCTTCACGAATCCTTCAGGTACCGGCAGTATCTCCGCTTGCGTGCCAGAGTATTGCAATGGATTCTCGTCGTCGCCTAGCACTTAGCGCTTCATTTCCCTTTGTGCATAGCTTTCGTGCAACTCTCACTTTCGGTGGGCAGAGTCTCAGTCGTTCTTTTGACGTGAAGAGTTCCATTTAGTAAGTGCCCTAGCCCAGTGGTCATCACAAAATCGCATGTCAAGTCTGGTTCCGCATGCTACTCGTTTCCTCCAGCTCAGTTCAGGATCGTACACAATGCTGATCGGAAGATAAATTTGGAGGAATCGTAGAAGTTTACTCATTGTTCAGGATCGTACACAATGCTGATCGGAAGATAAATTTGGAGGAATCGTAGAAGTTTACTCATTGGAGCGTGAATGGGGGTGAGGGGCAACCTGTTTCTCATAAAAAGCGTCCTCGCTAGCTCTAGTGAGTGTTTCTTACAGCGCACTCCGAATCACCCATATTGCTTATGACTGGTGCATGTCGTGAAATGTGTAATGTTTGCTCTTCACCTCCATGTCTTCCGTTTCAGATGACATTTTTGAGAGCAGCGCTGACAGCTCCGGGTGAGATGGTTTCACCCTGCTAATCCTCGTTCTTAAGGGCAGTGGCGATCTCCTTGTAGAATGAAATGTGGTGAAATTATGATCACAAACCTGATGCAGGCCTGCTTGCTCCTGTGGCTGTGCTCCATCTAGTGTTCTGAAGATCCTGTCGCGAATGAATTGAATGAAAAGTCTGCAGACTTTCAATTCCCGTCTTCGGAGAGAGTACATTGCATTCTGATAGATGGTACGTGAAGTGAAATCTGCTATCTTGGAGCTCATTTTGCAAGCTGTATTTCCGGTGAGGAACTTTCAGAAGCATTCTCTGCGCGAGCCCACACATTTTGTACCTCCCATGGATTTCGCTCTTTACTGTTTCCGCACGCGTGAATTGATCTGCTTCCGTCCGAGTCGAAGCTTTCTTCGAGCCGATGAACATCAGAAGTACCGGGGTCTCTTGCTCCCATGGCATTTTGTCCGTCTCAGGGTCGTGTGAATCGTGCTGAAGCCTCTTCGGAACCCTGCTTGCTCCTGTGGCTGTGCTCCATCTAGTGTTCTGAAGATCCTGTCGCGAACGACTCGGGTGAAAAGTCTGCAGACTTCTGATTTTCGTCTGCGGAGAGAGTACATTGCTTCCTGATAGATGGTACGTGAAGTGAATTCTGCTATCTTCGAGCTCATTTTGCAAGCTGTGTTCCCGGTTAGGAACTTTCAGAAGCATTCTCTACGCGAGCCCACACATTTTGTACCTCCCATGGATTTCGCTCTTTACTGTTTCCATGACGCTACTTCCTTGTTTCAACTTATAAAGCATGATATGTCGAATATCATTTCTTCGTGGATCGAATGTAAGCTCTCTCTCTCCATGGCACAAAACGAGCATCGCTCATGACATGACCAATTAGAGTTTATGCAACTATTGCTGCGCAAGCCTGATTGAACCACGGTTTCTTAATCTATGGGTCTCATGGATCAAACGCAGCTTCTCCTACGAGTCAGTGTTTGCAATCGAGTGTTTCTTGACGAATACATCACACCGCAACGCCTCTGCTGTCGAATGGTCCAAGAAACGGTTCTGCTCAAAACGCTTAATTCACGCTGAAATTACTAAAAGTTTCTATGTCACTGCAGAATTCCTTATCAGTACGGTTATGCCTTTCAGTGAGCACCTGTCGAGATTGCTCGCCATAGGAGAGATTGACTACGCTCACGTCAGACTTCCTGAGCACATAAAGCCGTGTAAGTATCTTTTCGAGCTTTCTGTTCACGCTGTGCCGCGTTTTTGATTGGTACATACGGACATCTAGCCCATGCAGTGTACACTGAAAACACCAAAAATTGTACTCGCATCGCTCATGGGATCTGGACTTGCCCGACCTCCCAGTTATAGGACTAATCGGTAGCGCGTTTATTATGTGAACGAAAACACCGACTGACAACGTCTGTCTTCCACTTCATCGTCCCTACCTCCACTCATTCGAAGTGAATCACGATCTGAATAGCGAGCGAATGTGTGGCAAGACACTGTTACAACCTCACCCGCTTTTCGGTGGTAGAAAGAGCGTGTATATTTGATATAAGCGCATAATTCTTGAATCTACGGTGTTGAATAAGTGAATGGAGCTCGCCCGCCACTGACCAATCCCTTTGAGATGTGCCGAAAAAGCGTTTCATAACTTCGCAATCAATTGAATGCAGTGGGTCTCCATATTAAAGCCACGAGTCAGAATTAGTAGACCAAACCAACTCCTTTAGTCGTTTCTGTGCATGGCTACGCACTCACAGAAACGTTGCCGTGCTCATAATCCCAAACGGCCCCAGGGCATGTATTCAGCGCTCCCACCGCCTATCCGCGCTCCGACCGCCCACCTCCGGCATTGGGGCGTAGCAGGCATAACGAGTGGAATCACTGGGTTGAGTGTCGTATCAACCGATAGAATGGCTGGTATGTTCGGAAAACTTGTTTGGACGTGCCTCTCTTCCAAGCCATCTTCCTTCACTGCTAGTGGGGTAGGAAGTTCCGTTTACGGCCTAGTCGACGGTTTCTTTTCGTTTTTTTCCCTACTGCCATTGCGTTACGCATCTCTAACTCAGTTTCAAGCGCCATAATGCCCAATCACAAACTCGTCGCTTCAAGTAAACAACTGCTGCGATCAACCGTTGCTCACTTGGGTGATGAATCCGACCATACGAACGTCTTATAAAAGGAATCCTACCCGGGAGAATCATATTTCTTTTCCACCCATAAACCACTTTCTTGAAACCCATTGTCCAGGATGAGAACGAAAAGAACAAAAAAAT
The DNA here is from genome assembly GCA_002352805.1 of Teladorsagia circumcincta. NCBI lineage: Eukaryota > Metazoa > Nematoda > Chromadorea > Rhabditida > Trichostrongylidae > Teladorsagia > Teladorsagia circumcincta. Next base: position 179,817 of record KZ345013.1, read on the forward strand.
TGCGCTTGTTTTGGTGAACACTTCGACGAACCAGAAGGACTGGTACGCGCTCGAATTCCCGCCGGACATCTGTCACAATTGCTGGCAGCGGGCACGTCCCCACTTGGTTCTCTGAATGCCGCCACGAGGGCCTCTTTGACCTTGTGGCTCACTGTACTGGGGTTTCACTTTTCTACTGCATCATATAATGTCGACTGTTATGTCTCCGTTCTCCAAAATCCAACACTTACACAGGATTCCTTCATTACGTCCCCCAATGCGTGGCCACCCCAAGGCGCACTTCTGTTCATGCCCCACCTTTGGCTCTACCCGAGTTACATTTGATATAAGCGCATGAAGTGTGTTATCATGAATTTGTTTCTCTTCGGAAACCGAATCTTCGTGCGTGAAACTGCGTGTTGTCTCAGTGATCACAACTGACACATTCGTGTTGTAAAAGAATGGCAAGAACTTCCCGTGAACGATTCCTTAAATGAACGGCTTGACCTACATCTTATCTATTCTCTGAAAAAGTTCTCAGCGGCGTTGAGAACTGCTTTATGAACACTTGTAGGTGCATTCCAAGGTCTATGTTATTTGGACTGGAAATGAAAACTTGAAAAAGCAGCAATGGAAATGCAAACAACAGCATGTTTCACTATTACTAGTAGAGCTCGCTTCAGACAATCTTACACTTTCGAACTTTCCTCTACACTCTCCATGATTAACTGGAATGCTGAATGGAGGAGTCGGTGAAGCGTCGCTTTGAAATTCAAATCGAGTGACGCTCAACTCGTCCATTACAATTGCGGCTCCGCGGCCGCGAACACGAGCGCGGGTCTTCGGACGATCCTGTTGCTACGCGGCCTTTTTCAGTGGAAGATCAGCTAATTTAAATAGTGACCCTGTCCATCATTCCTTAACCTTCACTTGATATAGCTCTTCTTTCCAGTTGTCATTTACATGCCATAAAGCTTTCCTGTGATCACTTCTTCTTGTTACCGTAATTTGTGGCCATCTTGTATAACCCCATGTGCAAAGCACACATAAAAAAGAATATTCAAAGAAAAACAGCTAGAGGAAAAATTCATTTTTCGGACCACTTATGTTACTTAAAGGTTAGGGCGGAGACAAAAGGGACTCATGGAAAGAAGTACGGTGTGAGTTCCACCATGTGTAAGGTTTTGAAGAGCTGACATTAAATTCATGTACGCTGTACGTTTCTGCCTTCTATACGTGTCGGCTCCACCCGCCTAAATATAGACCATGGGCCGGGTGCGCGGAGCCCAGCTCGAGGAAGGTTTCTCAGACTTCTGCTTCTCTGGCCGCTTCCCCTCTTTGTGACCGAAAACCACGTCATCGACCAAAGGAGAGACGCACAGATTAAGGAACCCGTCCACGAGTTAGGACTTGTTGCCTAGCACCATATCTCGCCATCTGATTAGGCACTAGGCGGGTCTATAGACTTGTCGTGGCGGCCACTGCAGCTCCGCGGCTTATTAAGCCGCCAAATTCGTTCCAAACTCCATGCGTTCATGGGAACGACATTCGTCTTTTGGCATCGCGATAATTGTCGTCACTGGTGCTAGCGCTGGGAAATGGATGCGCTATATTTGTGTTTGGGGTCGTCCATACCACTGTTCGTAAGTCTACAGCGAAATCGGTGGCATAGAAACTTTGGCGCCAGCGCCAAAAAATGGGTAACATTATGATCAGCACTGTCGATTTCCCACCTTGGTGGAGTATCGTCTCCATTGAATTCTTGCGACGCTAGGGTTATGCTAGTCAAAAAGTCTGTCTTCTGGGAAAATGCGTCCCCACGTCGAGCCGCAAAGAAAAGTGCGCGCGGTCTCACGTGGCAGATACGCAAAAAATTGCTTTGTTGTCTTGTTTCCAAGTAATTAACTGGCTGGTTTAAAATATTACGTCTGCCTTTTTCCACACAGTTATCTACGCCTATTCGGCCGCGGAGTGTGTCTTTAGGGTTTGAAAACATGGAAAACGTTGATCTAATAGTACACTCTGTGCAAAACTTAGGGACGGAATGGATGAAGTAACATAACCTGATAAAGTATCTGAGGCCCTTACAACGGTTTTTATTATTTGCGTTCTGTACTGTACTGCTGTTATTTCTATGTGTGATCAGGTTTCATCACGTTGTCTCAATCGGCAGCAACACATCACGGAAAATTTGCGTCCGTCCTTAAGTTTTGCACACCAGTGTAGTAATAGTTGACCGATGTTGCATGTGAAGCATTTTAGTGATGTATGATTTGAGCATAAAGCCGTATCTATCTTCATACCCCGACGTTCCGCCGGATAAGGAGTTAACATTCGATGGAGAGGTGGCCATAGTTATGGAAGTGCTTGCACCAATAACACAGATAGTTCTCCACATGGCTGAGATCAAACTCATTGCTGAAGAATGTAAAGTGACGCTGGTGAGAACATGTATAATAGACTGATGAGAGTACCCCTCAAAAAATAGTTTTTTTTAGAATGGCAGACGTATACCGATTCATAGCATTTCGACCAGCAAAAAGATGGAAGTAGTGGTCTTCCGCCTGGGTGAGACAATTGGTGAAAGAGAACATCTCAAACTCGAAGTGAGCACCTATGAACTCCTCTGTGATGACTATGTTGAGACGTTTCACTACTCAGGGACGGTAGTGAACCTTCCTCAATTCTGAGTTAACGTGTCGAGATTAGCTCATACCACAGTCATGGTTAGCTGACAGGTCTGAAGCGTTCCTCAGCACATTAACTCCTGCTTAACCCATCGCTAGATCATTATCAAAAACTCTTCTAATCAAAAGCTAGAGAGATAACCTGTGAAGCAAAATCGTAAAGAAGCAGAGAGAAAAAAAGAGCGCTGGGTTGAGAAGTAGCAGAGGCCACGTTGATTGGTCAGCAAAAGGTTTTTCGAAAGACTTCTTACTGGAGGCTCGACGTGCTAAACGTGGCATCTGCGCCTCCGTGCTCTTTTTTTTCTCTGCCCTGCTCCACCAAGTAATAGCTGAAGCCACTAGCCTTAGCAGTAGCAGTTAAACCTGATGTGTTAAAGATGCACGCGATGCAAACAGAGTAAGAAGCCTAGATAACTAGCCCTGCAAACATGTTCATACACATACATCAGACCGCTAAAGCGAGCACCCGATTCTTTTCGATATCAGCGGTTTTTTCACCTACAGATATTGGAGCTCCATGGTGCAGAGGTAGTGGTCCGTCATATGGTCGGAATCATCGGGGGTTCAGAACCAGACGCGACACAAGTTTTGCAAACAACGAAGGAAAGCTCTTGTTTGATACAGAGTCAATTCGCAGCTGCATCTCTCCATGCTCCATGATAAGAGCCCTTAATCTCACCTCTGATCGCGAGTTAACGTACTTCACTCCCGTCCCAGGTCATTTTTCTCCGCTACTCGCATGTAGTTAAATGTGATGCAAAGATGTTTGGGTGTGCATTCTTCTATTGTAGCGGGAAACGGTCGTTTTGTGAAGGTTGCCAATGTGGAAGAGCTTAAACAGGCCTTCTTTCTTACCCTCGTGTTAGTCCCCGCCAGGATGAAATTCGTGTCGAGGACGTGGTCGCAGAATTACGACCCCCCCCCTAAAATCGAGGTCTTGGCACGACTTCTCCTATTTTGATTCTCTTCCATGAACGGAGCGTAGTGGTAGTGTAGTGGTGAGTATCCGCGTCTGTCACACGCGAGACCCGGGTTAATTTCCCGACCGGAGAGAGTTTTTGCAATCTCACAGAGTTCTCCATGCCAGTGGGAATGTTTGAGAAATTCATAGAAGAGCATCACAACAGCCTGTATCGACCAACGGAAGACTCCGCGATAGCTGCTGCGCGGTTTGTCTCTGGGTCAGATTTTGCTGAAACCCCTCTCGAAATTACCAGAAAATACACCCCATATGGAAAGGTTCCGTTCCCCAATTTTCGAACCTTCTGAATAGCACTCCATCGGGTTAGATAGGGCTAGGCTCGCTACTGCCAAACAGTACTGAAATTGCTTTGAAGGCCTTCCATGCAAAGAGATAAGGTCTCCCAAACTTCGTCGAGTCAGCGTCGAGGACGGTGACATTTTCATGCGAGTTTTTGCCACTCGAAAGGCAGTATCTCTCTAATTTTTCGGGCAATCAAATAAAGAAAGGACAGCTTTAGAAAGGCGAAGGATTTTGCTTCCTGGTAGTCTATTTAGCTTCTTTCCAATTCTTTTAATGGAGATTTGCGTCGAGGATCTATCGAGGACCTCTTTGACCGCTCAAAAATTCCTTCCTTCCTCACCGTTGCAGAATTTCGTGGGCAACACTCGAATTGTATCTGGAATACAACCTTCCAGCGTAGGTGATATGAAAAGGGACACTCGACATCGCGCGCTATCGTCTCATACGCCATGCATCTGACCGTCACTCAAAGCGGTACACTCGATTGAAGGTTGTTATGTGATGATGACCTACTGACACAATCTGTATTGTAGTACACACATCTCGTACCTCCTATTACCGTCAAGCCGCTCTATTTGCTTAGGGTTTTCCTTCACCATTGTCGTTTTTGCGACAGCGTTCCTTCCAACAGAATCACTGTCAGTGAGGTATTAAGAGCGAGCAGAAACAATATTTCATATTAAGTTGTCTCGCACGTCCTCGTTTTCTGTTGCGGTATACGCTCTTCCTCCTATTGCACCACAATGGCACTAATGCGCTCGCTGGCGACTTTCACAGGAACGACCCCCCGTGACTCATCCTGACAAGTACGACCCCCCGTCAAGGATTTTCTCGACCGTTATTCACCCTGGTCCCCGCAGTCGCAAGGTCCGCAGTTCTTGTTGGATGTCACCCGTCCTGTCCAAGGCATCTCTGCCGGACGTCCTGTGGCTCTCTTAGCATGTGCCCATACCATTGCAGTCTTTGTTTCAGCTGGACAGGGCAGTATGACGTCAGCTTCGACCCTTTCCAGTCACACCCAGTCACATGCCCATCTCAGCATCCTCACTTCGAAGCTGCCTTCCGTGATTCTCGTTCAGGGACCAGCACTCACTGCCGTAGAACATCGCAGGTCCTACGGCTGTCCATAGCCTCTTTCCTTTGAGCATTTTAGAGCACCTTCGATCGCAGAAAATCCTAGTGGACTCCTCCCATTTCACCCCTGCAGCACTAAATCGATCATTTACTGTTTAATCCATACCACCTTCAGCCACCCGATCGCTCCCTATCGGAAGTCCTCCACCTTTTTGGTGCCTTCCCCATGGCCGCCCGCAATCGAATCTATCGTCTGAGGAGCCACAACTTGATTCAAATGTAATGCGTGGAGTATTGCAAAAGGGATGTGATTAGCTCTACTAGTTGTCTTTTACACAATCCTTCAGAATTCAGTGATATGAAAGTGAGGGCTAGCTTGAAACATCTATTTTTCTGATGTGGGGTGTTTGTCGAGAACCAGGTGGAATTAAAGAATCGGTCGAATCTCTCGATGACTTCGATTTCCCTTGCCCCTAGCGTTTCCAGCGTTCCCAGGGACCTAGTCTTCACGTTTAGCCGGAGCCCTCCCTCTGCTCACCTTCTGTCTTTTCTGCACCTTGCCATACTGTTCTTTGCTATGTGCTATCAGGCGATGTCGTTAGCATAAGAAAGTCTCTAAAGATCACTTCATAGCCCCTTCATCAGCAGCTGTCAAAAGGAAGAGGAAGGGGCCAGAGCTGATCCTTGGTGCACCCCAACCAGTATATCTGCCTCCTTTTTCGAGCTGTGTTGAGTGCGTAACGCGGCCTCAGCCCCATAGTACTTTTCTTAAAGCAATAGTCTCATGACGAATTCAAGCAATTAAGCGGTTGGTACCGAAGTTGCAGG
>KZ345013.1:189111-208256 GCA_002352805.1 Teladorsagia circumcincta
TGTGTGTGTGTGTGTGTGTGTGTGTGTGTGTGTGTGTGTGTGTGTGTGTGTGTGTCCGTGTGTGTGTGTCCGTGTGTGTGTGTGTCCGTGTGTGTGTGTCCGTGTGTCACAAAAATTCATAGCGCCTGTCCCAGCAGTCATCAGGAGTCGATTTCGGGATATGATATAGGGGTGACAAGGGAAAGGGTTTGGTGGGGGACGCAGAGTGATAACGACTGATCATAGCTGATAAGAGGCGCTGGAATGTGAATTTCACGAAAATCACTGCGAGTGTCCCAGCAGCAGTGAGGCGTCGGTTCCCACAAGTGATGTAGAGGGTGGGACGGGAACATATTTGGTGAGGGTCAAAATGTGATAAGGCTGATAAGGGCCGATAAGAGGCGCTGGAACGTAAACTTCCCAAAATTCACAGCGGGTGTCCCAGCAGAAATGAGGCGTTGGTTTCGACAAGTGATGTGGAGGGTGGGACGGGAACATGTTTGGTGCGGAACAGAAAGTGATAACAACTGATAACGGCTGATAATAGCGATATGCGCAAATGTAGAAGTCACCAAAAACCCGACTCTGGATAAGAAACGCAATCATTTCAATCATTTCAACTTTGTTTCATTTATGCTGTCATCGCCATTCGACCGCTACGTTACAAAGAGTTCCTAGGAATGAACAGTGATTTTTGATGAAGTGCTGTGATGAATACCGGGTATTTCTATTTCATCATCATTAGAATCTATAATTATTCGACCGCTAAATCATCCTAACCTCCGATTCATGATGGTTGTTTACAACACCATTAAGCTCCGCACTCCACCGCGCTTATAAACGGTGAGCTTCAGCAAAACAAGGCAGCTCAATGGTGGTCAGCTAAGGCATTTCAGAAGCAACTGAATATTTGGTTCTTCAGTGGCGGGACTCAACGCTCCACAGGCTATCTACTTTCATCAAGGCCTACCTTGTCATGCGCGATAGCGTGCGGAGCTAAACTGGTAGAAGAATAACAAATCAATGGTGTTAGCCCTTACGTATATCGAATACCACGCCTTCGCCTCACCGCATTTTCGGAGTTTTACGTGTGGGCTTGAAATGTGCCAGGCATAGGTGGAGTCGTGGTGTATGTATGGTATGACCGAATTCAAACACACTGATGGCATCGTCAACCATCGAATGCTGGGGAAGGGACAAAGAATGGCAACAATTTCCATCACCCTCCTATCAACACTCACCTACGTCAATGGGCAGCGCGTCAGCAGCGATGCTAGAGGACAACGGAATTCGGAATTATGTTCTGTGATTTTGCAATTTGAATTCAGCTTTTTATTTTTCCATTGTCATATTTATGACCTCGTAATCCACCTAGAATTGCCGCTGTTACTCAGTTCGAACCAACCAAAGCTCGTCTAATGGTGCCTTGCTTTGACGAACCAGCATTCAAGGCGGCATGGACAGTTACAGTAATTCATCCCGAAGGGACCGTTGCTCTCTCTAATGGAATGGAGTCCAGTAGCGAAAAGTGAGCAAAACTTTACTATGCTCTGGGGTCATTCGTTTTCCGAGAAAGGCTAAAGTGAGATGGTAGGATAAATAGGTCGCCGATTAAAGGGAGCTTCGGTTGTAGTTTTTTTTATAAAGCGGGAGCGCGTCGGGAATGCATGTTCACCACAAAAAACAGTCACTCAGCTGGCAAGGAAGCGAGGTGTGGCGCTTCCACGACGAAAGGTGCGCTGGTTGCTGACTTCAAGAGCACTCCACCCTCAGAAGCAATCTGCACACTAGGCTAGTTGATGATTCGGACGAGCGGCGTAGCTAGCAGCAGCACTACGGAGGCAGTTCGAGGGGTGAGTGGTTTGGCATACTGCCACCAAACGCAATGCGATAAACTCATTCATACATCAGCTTTCTGAGCTGTCACCCGTTCATGAATGAAAACCAATTGCCAAGAAGAAGGGATCGCATTCTCGCGTTTTTTTTGACGGATTACTCGGCTTCTTCCCACCATTGGCGTACCACTGAGCGCCCCACGTCTTCTCTAAACCCTTCTGAAAATATCGTGACCGCTGCCCTTGAGAAGGAAGGTAAAATTAAAGGTACTAAACTGTGTTGTGAAGATAAACTTAGAGGAAACAGCTTAGAACCGCGGAACAAAACTTTTTAGCTCATTGATTTTTGCATTAGCGAGGTTCTACGATGCTAAGTCATTAACTCTGTCTCTATCTAGCCGGAAGGCTAAGGTCCGACGGCTAGGAGCTGGAAACTATTATAGGTTGGCAGAGACACAAGTGCTTACAGAGGGGCGCGTAGAGCCTTACTACGTCGCTACGTATGCATCCTTAGCGAAGTGCTCTTAGGTTCCCCGACTCCTCTCATGGTCGGCAGCCACTTATCCTTTCCGAAACGAGGTCGACTCAGTTCCTGTGCGTTAACATTCAATTTCTCGTGCCACCTACATCTGGGGTCATTTCATTTTCATTTCGAGATGTTATCCAGCAGCCCGCTATTTCTCTGCAGTATACCGCACATTTATTGTCTTGTTTTTAACTCTGGATAAACCACTACAGAGTAACGGATGGACCTTGGATAGTGAGCAAATTTCAAAGAACGCCGAGGATGTCGACATATCTCCTTGCTATCGCCATCGGAGAGTTTGAATTTCTCGAAGGTTATACTAAAACGAACGTGAGGGTACGTTTGAATATTCTGTGTGAGCAGTTTGCAAGCTTTATTAGTCTGCTTCCTCTTCAGTTCCGAACGTGGTCACGTCCGGAAGCCGTTAATATGACTTCATACGCGTGCAAATGTGGCCTTGCATGCCTAGAATTTTACGAAGATTTCTTCGACATCAAATATCCAATGCCAAAGCAAGGTCCCTTGAGCTATTCCTCCTGCTCTTTTCATCCTGCGGATCGGTAAGATACTGCACAACATTCAGATATGCTTGCCCTGCCCGACTTCGCAGCTGGTGCAATGGAAAACTGGGGACTAATCACCTACAGGTGTCTAGCAGTTTTACCCTTGTTTTTTATTCATTCATTTATTTATTGCACGAATGGTGCGCCGGTGCCAGTATTTAATAGAAGTCAAGAACTCGAACAAAGAACGCAATACATAAAGAAGAAAACGAAAAACATTCAATAGAACGATCTGAAAGTAACACCAAATTTCAACCATGTGTTGAAGAAATAGATTCAATATCGGTAATGTGTAGAGGGCAAGCAGGTCGGACCTAAGGAATTTACGTTGCTGTAAGATAACCTGAAGAAGACAGATTCAGTAGTATCGAGACAGATCAGGCGCTTTCTGATTCCCAAAAGAGGCTATTGAGAGACCTTCATTCGATACACCTGATGAATGTAAGAATTTTGTCATTGCCGCGAACATTTTTGCGAAGTGACCTGAATTAAGCAGAGGGGCACGGGTCAGTCTTGACAACGCAACTAACCGTAGTTATTCCGATGCTGGCAGTAAGAACCTCTTTAACCCAAATAGGAACTACAAGTGCAAAACCCAGACTCGGTGGACGGTCATATGATCAACTCACTTGTTGACCCACCCTCAAATCAGGACCTAAACAAGTTGCAGCATATGCATGCGAATGACAGTAGATTGGTCAAAGGAAGGTATTTTCCATCGCAAGCTCCTGGACTAGTATTAATTGCGGCTAAAATACCTTCAGAAAAAGAAAAAACCATACAGCTGATTGTTGACAGAATTGACCAAATAAACGACCTTATAGAGAGAGTTCGCTGTTGTACGATGCCAATATTTATCCACCTAAACTAAAATACAATGTTGCAGCGACAGTAGCGCATGAGCTGGCTCATCAGGTTAGTTTGCTCAAAAAGTATCGTATCACAGTACTTTAGATTTGCTAAAGAAAGGTTGCTCATACAGTGTGTGTGTCGAAGCCAGATTAGGCGTGTCCATTGGTCTGGCGTGGCGGGCGCCGCACTTGACAGAAGACGAGTGGATGAGTCGTATCTAACACAATCCACTGGATATCAGCAAAAGCTGGGATGAGCTTATCTGCGCAACTTCTAACAACATTATCAAGTGCGGCAGCCGCCGCGTCAAACCCTAGCTGGAGTATATATTGCAGAGTCTCAGGAATTGAACTCAGTACGCATTAGCTATGAACTTTCGTTTTGAGGAATGAAATTGAATTCAAAGGCACAGATCGAGATGGAATTTGTGTTATTTTGTTTGAAAATTAGACAAGGAGAGCGATGAGGAGCGTCACTGGTGATAAAAGGCAAAATGCGCTGTAAAACACAGATATTTTCCTTTTCCTTGTCCACCATTTTAATCGCAAAAGCACAGAACAGAGATATTTTCCTCTTCCTTGTCCACCGTTTTAATCGCAGAAGCACAGCGCTGCGACTAGGATGAAAACGTGAGAAGCACGACGTACGCGAGAGGGCGCAAACCCCATGCATAACATAACTGGGCAGAGGCGCAGACGGAGCAGCGGATGAGTCGCAGCGCAATGTGGGGCCTACTATAGAACATCCTTTTTAACTTCACGCCATTTCGTTACAGCACGCACTGCGACACGTCCATAGCCCGTCTGGGCATTCACGCCGCACGAGAGGCCTCCTATCGAGTACCTAAAGAGATTAGCTCCCTTGTCGCACGCATTCAAGTCGCAATAGTATCACCACTGCCATAGTCAGGGGTACTTCTGTTTCCCTCGAGGAAACATTCCTTCAAGGATCTAATCACGATTCGTGCCCCAAAAGGAGGATCCCAAGATAAGAACAACGGTCGCGGGAGGGGAAACTTACTTGGTGGGAAGATAGGCGGAACCCCAAGGGTGCGAAGCGATATGCAATTTACATCGAAGGATATGCCTCCGGCGGTCTCTCATGGCCTTCTCTTACCGCAATCGCCACGGTTCTTCTCCATTCTCCCGTCACTACCGTTCAGCGGAGATAGCATTAGCGTTTAAGAGGGTAGCAAATATGTGTCGCATCAATGCGCAAATCAAAGAGCAAGGAAGCGGTTCCGTTCCTGTGGCTCTATGCCATTTTTCGCAGTATTTTCTTTCGTTTATCACTGCTCATTTCTTACTCAAACTACAATGAGCTGCCTTTTCATCGTGAAACCCGTCTTTGAATGCTTTCGAGGTCACCTTGGTTTTGCTAGAAGCTGACTGATTGACTTCATGCCACCATCCATCACGGCAGGTTCCAGCTCACATTGGTGGGAATCTAGATGGATGTTCGAAGGCATAGGTCCCCATTTGATTCATGGGAGAATTTTCTCCGTGGCTGAGGTTGTAGTCTCCTAATCTGTCTGTATGACTCTTGAATGTGCGACAGTGGGGCCACTGTCCTAGCTTTACCGTTGCGATCGATGCCAAGCTCGTCAATCGCGGTGTGTGTTGCATCCGCAGTCTCTCGCGTTTTTCCTCTCTTGGCAGCGCTGTGTCTCTCCGTCGTAACACAGCGGACCTCAACAGAGAAATTTCAATGCTCCCTATGGTGCATTTTACTTTTTTTTCTCGCAAACAATTCGCATCACACTTCTGGTCCGATTCAAAAAATGACACACCAATTCGATCGCGACCCGTGCGCGATGCGTATACTACAAATGGTGACTAGACTTTTGAGGGAGTAGCGCGTGGCGCACTCTCCGCGAAGTACACACACCCATTGGCTTTGCGAGAATTTACCCAGCAATCTCGACGATTTGTCCCGCTGTCTGCCCGATTGACGATTGACTACCCCAGCGGTGGTGCCTCCCCGTCAGGCTCTAGCCGTTTTAGCAGAAAGCTAAAGCAGAGCGTCCATGCTGTTTATGTCAGCACGTACGACCAGGTATGTGGACTTATTTCGTAGCGGTACGGTGGCATAATGAGGGGATTACTGTAGCGCAGGCTAGGTCATTTTGCACCCCTCCAGATTCGCCTGTATGATGACCCACTTGATTGCTTTCGCTGAATACTGATCTCTCACAACAATCCCAACCTGAGCAAAGCCATGCAAGTATTATAAACTAATATTCGAATGTTGAGCCACTGTTTAGCAGCTAACAAATTTCTGTTTTTCAATAGGAACTTCATTGATGTTATACAAAATACTGAAGGGAGAAAAAATGCACATGCTACTTTAACAGTCGCCTTATACCGCCTTATTAGTGAGCTATCTTGACAACTTGGCTTCAAAAGGGTGTCGGGACCTTGCTAGTCGCGGGTGCACGTGCTGCATAAGTGCTCTGAAGATCACGAGTTCCTGTAGAACTCATGCGGGACGGAGTGGCAGAAGTTAGCGTGCTGGTTGCGTTCATCAAAGGAGGAGCAGAATCCAGGTAATAGATTCCTCGTGCAGGAGCTGAGCAGTAGCGACATCTAGGAAACCAAATGCAGCTTAACTCGCTATGAATGCTTGAGTGAAGGAATGCTGAGGTGGAGTGTTGTAGTCGAAGTTTGAGTACATGCTCATGCTCATCAGCAGCAAACGCCCGAAGTGTGCTTGACGACGCTATCCATGCACTGGTTCAAATATTAGGTTGAGTCATAAGTAATCGCCAACTTCTTCATACCCGCTCCTTCTTGCTAAAAAAAAATGTTTGTGTTGTTCCACGCAAGTAAATAGGTGGTGACTTTAGTGCCCTTCCATACTACGAAATTCCATCGTCAGCACTTGCCATTAGGGAGAAATGTTGCCGTTTATTTCAACACATGTTCATATTTGTCGTTTCTTCGAGCTCCGCCTGAAGCATTCAGGTAGAGGAGCCTGTTGAAATACTTGTGAGTCTGGAGGGCCAGAGTGGCTAAAAAAGAATATCTGCTGAAAGTGCTTACAAGGGAGGTCGTTCAGGGTGTGGGACGCTTTTTCTAAACGGTTTTGTGCATGCTGTAGGGCTCTAACGTGGATTATCATGCTGTGTTCCACTTTCGCTGAGCGGCATCCAGAAGGCCAAAAAAGGGTCGAAAATAATTCGTTAGGAATGGGCGGTTTTTACTGCCTTGAAGTGACGTTTCGGACTCGTAGAAAAGACCACATGCATATCGAAGGGTGCTGACGAAGGTGGTAGGGAAAACAACGTGAAATTCCCTCAAATTGAAATACTGTTTAGTGGTAATGCTGAAGAAAGGGCGGTGGTTTCATGGGGGCATCGGCATCCTACCCTTCCTGGCATATCGGTGGTCGAGTGAATAGTGTGCCGGACTTGAGTTTGTGCGGTGGTGGTTCGGCTTCGCTCCTAGAAGTTTTTTTTTTGCATTTTTGATTTTCACTCCCAAATGGGCTCCAAACTGCTCCAGCATCAAATCCAACACACTATCTACGATCAAAGCCATCAAAATTTCATGCAAATGGTTTTCGATGCACAGGTTCGCAGCGCCATACTGGCGCCAAATGGCGCCGACGCCTAAAACGAATGCCATATTCGTGATCAGGACCCTAATTTGTCCCCAGTTGCCAAATTTCAGGAAGACTCGAGATTTTGACCTAACTTCGGAAAAGGTGGTCACCATGGGCTACAGGTCGTCATGCACGCTGGCGGGTGACTTCAAAACGAGAGAAATGCGCGGAAATGTGGCGCAATGCTCTAATGATTCACGGAATCCAAATTTTGACTTCATAGAGAAGATCCTACACCACATCGCGGCTTTCGAAATCGCTCTAGCTATCGAGATGAAGCCCCCGCAAGTGGAAGAGCCGTGGACCCAACATGTCGCATCTTGGGAGAGAATAGTTTGCCAACTTCCACATCGTGCGAGTCCTGTTGTACATCGATCGCTTGAGTGTCTGCCATTACCCATTCAGTAGTGGAGCATCTCACTGTTTGGGAATAATAACAAGAAAATTGTTTTTAGTTCACCGGCTGGAGGCACCCATGAGAAACTGACCATATCAATGGCCAATTTTTCGGATCTGGGTCGAAATCTCAGTTTTCCCCAAAACTTCTGCTATAAAGGATATCGAGTGTTCTGATCACGAATACGGCATCAGTTTTGCCCGGAGACCCCAATTTACGCCACTTCGGCGCCATTTGGCGTGACAACTTTTTTCGGTCAGATTCCGGTAAAAATCTGAACGTAGAAGTCACTGGTAGTCTTCATAATGAATATGATATCCACTGTTAGTGCTGGCACTATTTACAAATTTGAAAGATCTCACCTCGATGCAGAAATTTTGTCATCACGAGGGATTGAACCTCGGACCACTTTCCCAATATTTTTCGGGGTTCGCGGGGCCGCTCAGCGAAAACGGACCACAGTTTTCTAGCCCACGCATAAGCTCCTATAACATGGAGGAAACCGTTTTGAGAAAGCTCTTCACACCCTGAACGACCTTTCTTGTTAGGGAAGCTTCGCCAGGATGAATACGGCCCTGAAGACCAACCAGACACCCAGTGATCCTTCAAAGCGCAGTAAACCTTTACCCCTCCTATTTCACCATGTGTCGTTCCCTTTGAGCCACGGAGAAATTGTAGAGACTGGAGTATGGAGTTCTCACGAGTTGCAGGAGGTGGCTCTGAGGACACATGCGAACACCTTCGAGAGCTCGCTCTCCAAAAGTCGTAGTTTGATTGGCTTGACAATTGGTCGCTGAGGTTGGTGAGTGAGCACTCTACTCATGCAACATATGGAGGCATCAGTTGGAACGTGTAGCTCAACAGCAACAACGAGCCCCATTATGTGAACTTAACCTGGAGTTGCTTCCGCTCCCCGATTGTAGGATTGCATCATTACAAACTTCAAGCATTACCACCATTGCTGGCGCGAACACTTAATGTTTACAGATGGATATGCTCGCTTTGGATATCCGAAGTTGAGGCTTCACATACATAAAATTGTTCCACTGCGTTGCTGTTTGCAAGCCACATGTAACGAGGGGATGCCATGCGTTGCTGTTTGCAACGAGGGGCTGCCAGAGTACGACAAAGAAATTTTGCCTCAAGATTTTTTCCCCGCTCTTCATAACCCGCTGATAGTTCACCAACCAAGCACCACTTGATTCTCTTGCTAGCTCGCTTCCTCAGTGAGAAACACTACATTGACTGCGAGCATCACAAAACGGAGGTCCACTGATTATTGACGCCGAAGTGCGTAGTTCCGGGCAAGAGGTATCCATTCACTTGTGGATAGATAGTGGACATGTTCGTCTATTCGGACATTACTTACGATTCAACCCAATACCTTTTTACATTACCTTTTGATTGGATATCTGGCCAGTGAGGCGAAAAAGATTTCATGTTATAAAGAAGTGTAAATGTCATGTCCTACGAAGTAGTTTGCCCCTGGGCGAGTGATGAGATGCGTGTGCGCTTGGTGATGCTTATCTCTTGTGCAGAAATTCGGTGCGCGAAGGTCAGCTGTCGGCGCAAACCAGCTACTTAACACACTGATGACAGCGCGGGGGATATATTGGGTTGTCCCATAAGTCTTGTCCTATTTTTCACTTTCTTCTCTTGAAGTTTTATCTTTATTGAAGCTTTTTGATCGAAAATGTAACAGTTATTATGATCACTAATATGCAGCCATTTGATACAGAAGCTCTGGGTGCTCGCCTCGCAGAATGAGTGAAGCTAGCAGTTCGTAAATTGGGCAAGGTCGTTTTTGGGGTGGTTGTATTCACTGACTTTTTTCTCTCGCCGCTGCTAGTTCAAAGCACTGCAAATGCTGTATTACGATAGAGTAATATCAGGGCTAGATGGTGGATCTGTCATCGTAGTCCGGCTTGGTTCCCTAAAAAAGTGGCAAGTTATCCTTGCAATGTGAGGTCGGGCCTCCATCTGGAGAAATGAGATTTGACAACGTATAGGACGCTTTCCTCGCACTGCTGCGACCTATCCCGGGAGCTGTTCCACGATGGCATTCTAATGCTTGTCAGTATATACAGAGCGGTTATGAAAACGAGAGAACCACTCTATCTAGGGAATCAAGAACAACATACTCCAAACATGGAGTTTGGGATTTGGTCAATCTGGTGAGCCCTGGCTGCGAGGTAGCCACCAGGCGTGCTGCGCGTCACCGTCGTACTGAACCCATGACTCATCCCCACTGGTGCACGACCAGGGAAACTCCCGTTTATGCGGCAGCAAGAGGAGACTTCCGCAGATGGTCAGACGTTCTTCTCGGTCATAGCCGGTCATGCATGCCGTTCTGGTCCGGGCTCCATTCTGCTGCAGGCGTTTCCATTCCGGTGGCGAGCGATGATGCATTGATTGTGCCCAAGTGTCTGCAACAAACTATTGTTAGTAGCGTCCGTGTCCCCTTCCAGATCATGGCGCAAGGGGTCCTCATCGAATGTGAGTGAAGGCCCAGGGTGAAGCTGTTTTCCACAGCTCGTATCGCCTTTGCCATTGCGACCGAACCACTAGCTCGGTGCCAGATCAGTAGCAGAGACTGAGATAGGCCCAGCGCTGATCTTCGCTACTGCCTTTCTTGCAACGGCGTCCATTTGAGTATCATGAAGCATAATCGTTCATCATTTTCATTGGTCTATTTGAACTCCTATTAGTGATCCCCTTGCAAAGTTGCTCTTCCAAAATCTCCTGGCAACTGCCTAAATGCACTCTCTAACATACCAACATATTTCGCAGTGACACTAATTTGGATTGAAGAAATTCGAATTCAAAAATTCGGACAGGACTTATGGGACAACCCAATATATCCCGCTCGTTGCTGGCCACGTCGGAGGGTGCGGGGGGTATGTATCTCGCACCTACTCCATCATTGTTTTTCGCAGATGCACGACTTTTTCCGAACTTTTTTGTTTCTACCTTATGGATCGGATATTGATATACAGTAGCGGTCAAAAAATTGGAAACTTTTTTGTTTTCGATCTATCGCAGTCACTAAGCAACAAAAATGTCTCATATTCACATATTATATACAAAATCAAGTGACGAATACGATGTACAACAGGATTTCCCAAAACCGGGCCTCAACTTTGAAAAATACAACTTTTTTCAAAAAACAGCGCGTCAAAAGTTTGAAAACTCTGCAATTGCGCAGCGAATTCAGCACAGTACCCCTCCATTGCGGATGGGAACTCAGAAAATTGTTGAGTAATCACGTAATTCTACAAGGAATCGTTCTTCAGCAACACTGTATCTGTTATAACATCCTTTTCGGGATCTTACAAGGAATTCTACAGTTCGTTAGCTGAATCAAATTGCTAGGTGGCTTTTTTGCCGGAATGTTTATGAAACGTTATGGGAGCTCTTCCCTACGCTGCACAACTCAATTATATATCGAATCTTGACTAGTTTTCTTCATTACAGCATTTTTTTGTGTTTAGTAAGACGACAATGAGAAGGTAGGTCTGCATAGGATCATTGTCTCGATAGAAAACCCATATTTCTCGGCTAGTTCTGACCATCAAATGGGAGCATTGCATTCTTTAGACTATCCTCAAATTAGCGCCAGCCCACATTTCGCTGGGTGCTAAGAAGGGAGAAATTGCCTAATGGTCCAACACACCCTCGTCTACGACACTGCTCCACCATTTCCTGACCTGAGGAATCTGATACCTAGAATAAAGTTCCCAATTGACAGATCACTTCACAAAGCTCACAACATCGTTTCCAAGAAAGCAGAAATTCGACTGGTCGCTGTGCACACTTTTGTACCTCTAGCCTTCCGTCCAGATTCATCGCTTGTGGGCGGAAGCCAGTTGGGCCATCCTGCTCTAAAAGCTCAACGACGGCTCCTTGTTGGGACATCTCCCACAATATTCGCCAGGTCCCAGTGGATGTACAGCAGCACTTCCGCTTGCGATCGACTGAGAGGAAAATCCAAATAAGTTTTTTTTTTGGTAAATGATGGCGAGGGACAGGACGGGCCGACCAGACCTCAAAGTCTTATAAAAAGTCCAATCTTTTTGTGAGATTACTTTTGTGGCTAGGCCGTTCTCTTTATGCTTTGACGGCTCTGATGGCCTCAGAACCTCTCTATGCTAGCGACTTTGTAGAAGTTGGAACAAGGAGAAACGGCTTTTCTCCGTGCTTCGAATTGTGGAGTCTAGAAAAACCTCTACAATGAAAATGGTCTTCTTGTCACGCTAACTCGTCTGAAAATTACGTAATAGTTGATAATCAAACTAAAATCAACAAAAATTTACGACTGTTGGGAAGAAGGAATTATAATAAAGAGGAAAACGGAAAGTTTCCAAACTTTTGACGCGCCGATTCATCAAAAAATCGTATTTTTCAATTGTGGTCCGAAATTTCGTAAAATTGTGTTACACACCGTATCTGCTCTTCAACAACGTCTTCAATTTGATCTATTATATGACTCTAAGTAGGCGTATACTCATCAAAGCTCCTGCTGAAGGAGTCACCTTGTTTGTACTTTTATCATGTGAACTAACCTACCTAGTAACCGCTCTCTGAAGTTGTTTATCCGTTCGACTTCCCGAAAACGGGCCTTGTCTTACCGTGCGGGGTATATGTATACCGCGCCAGATGCGGCCGCAAAATCGCGTTGGTCCAACACGGCCAAAAACACCAAAACTCGCATTGTCGTCAATGTGTTAAACCATCACTCAGGAAGAAACACATTTGTTATAGAGCAGCTGCGTATAGAACTTCAAAGAATTCTTTCTCGCACTCGTTCAGACGATTGCAGTGAATGATTTCCCAGTCTCAAGTGACTAATGTTAATCAATGATCGAACAAATGTGTATTTTTTTGCTTCCTTCAGTGTTGTATAATATCAACACGTTAACGACAATCCGCGTTTTGGCTTTTTTGGCCGTGTGGAACCGGCGCGACTTCCCGAGAGTGGCCACTTCAGGTCGTTCAAGGCATTTGGAGGGTTTGCACTCAAAACATGATTGAAATATGATCAAAGTTTGGTCAGTAATTTCATAGTGTGTAGAAGCTATACAGGGATATAGTAGGGAAAATAGGAACGAAAGATGTGAAATAATAAAGAAAAAGCAAGATTCTTTCGTCGTAACTCCAACGAACGAGAACGAAAAAGAAAATTTCAACTTGATTGTTTCAGTCACTACATATCCTGCCACACCCTAGGTATAGAATTCACTTCTGTCACCCTTTTAATCTTCACATTCATCAGAAGAGGAAGGAAACGAGAAAATTAACCAAACTGACGTGAGGTTCAAAATATCTATCCTAAATCAAGACATGCGTAACCGTTCTGTGAGCCACTATGTTTGTAGCTATGTTAAAGTTTACCAGTTTTGCTCCACACGCTATCGCGCGCATCATACGGTAGGCCTCAGCGAAACTGGAAATCCTCTGGAACGTTAGCCGT
Source organism: Teladorsagia circumcincta (assembly GCA_002352805.1). NCBI lineage: Eukaryota > Metazoa > Nematoda > Chromadorea > Rhabditida > Trichostrongylidae > Teladorsagia > Teladorsagia circumcincta. The sequence continues at coordinate 202,337 of KZ345013.1, forward strand.
TACTCCACAGAGTACCTTCTGGATATGTCAGTCAAATGACCTAATATTTCACAGGCTCTTCAGTTTCACTAAACTCTATCATGGATGCGCGCGAGCAAATGTGAGTTGTTATAATGATGGCAACTTTTAAACACTCAGCATTTTCATGAATTATGATAATTCAGCGGTGAATAGAGTTATGTTGAATAGAGTTATGTTGTTAGCAGCTGCACCTTCTTGTGATAAGTGAGCTTCCAACGCCTATCTTCGATTTGCATTCACATTCTTCGGAAATTCTGAAGTGTAGCGGTTTGACGACTTCTGGCCTCCTTGATATTCAATTAGGAATGAAATGTATCATTTGCTAAACCTGCCCAAGCCAAACTGGTCATAAGGATACAAACCCCCTCTCTACTCCACAGAATTTTGCAAGTTTGAATACCCTAGCGTCAACGTAGGCCGCGCAACAGAATGGCGGCATTCGCCGTCTAAGGCGCACTGTTAACCCTTTTCAGTTGCTACCACCCTCCCACACCCACAAACAATGTCCCCTATTGCTCATGGCAATTGTCAGTAAGAAGCCCTAGTATCAACGGGCTACGTGACGGAATTAGCGACTCTGAGGCTCCTTATCAGCTTTTATCGAATGTTATCACTTTAAGACACCCATCAACGATTTTCCGGTACCACGCGACATAGCAAGCGTAAGTATGGATGCTTCAAAGTCAACGGAATAACGACTTTTGCGTTCTGCCGTGTCTTATCAGCCTTTATCAGTCGTATTCACTTTCATTTACCCGTCAGCAATGTGCCCGCTCAACCTACATTGCACTTGTAAGTGTGAACGCTCTAGCATCAGTATGAGCGCAAAAAACTAAGTTGTTATGCTTGCTTTCTACCCCCTCTAATCAGCTCTTATCAATCTTTATCAGTTTCTATCACTTACCGTTTAGGTCTCCATCCCACACTGTATGAAGCATTTATGGACCAATGCGTTATCGCTGCTATGACTCGCGCTACGAATTTCCTGTCAAACACGCACACACATACACACACACATACACACATACACACATACACACATGCACACATACACACATACACACATACACACATGCACACTTAGCCGCATATATATACAGGGGGGCCAATAAAAAAAGGCAATTTATCACCGTACTCAAATGGATTTAATAACACTTTGCTCAATTCGAAGCGAGTGCGCCCAACTCATAATTGAACAGCTCATTTCCTCTCATAAGAAATTTTTCATAGTGGCCATTTACGTGGACGCCATAAGGAAAATTTGACTCGGGAACATGGTGCAGTGGTCGAGCTCAATGGGATCTTCGAGGGATCGTACCATTACGACGGTTTCTGAAGGGCGGGTCCTGAGGGAGTTTGCATGCTTAGAGCTAATGCCCTTATGAACCTGTCCCACACTGAATTGATTCAAGAAATTCTGTAAGAGCTTCAGGTTGAAACAACTACGGTAGGCATCCTTGAGCTCGACGACGATGACAAATGACGTCATATTTAGTGAATATTTCGCTGAAGAACTTCCTCCAACGACGGCAATTTCTGTCAAGAAAAAAGGGCCGAAGTGCGACACGGGAGAAACGTCTTTTTTTGCCCTCCCCCCCTGTATATTAGGTTGGAGCATATGTAATATCGTTACGTTTTTTTGGAGCTCAAAATTTATTGAATACATGTATGGCCCGGGAAACGACATATATCCCTCGAAAGTACTTCTTCCGCTCTACAAAACTTATTTGTCCTTTCTTTGAATACCGTAAGTCTACTCAGATATGGTGCTCAGAAGTTGGAACATCCAGAGGCAGAAAACCTTCATTGGAAAATAACTGCCAAAACAGCTGTTTTTCACAACCTATTGTCTGCATCGAACTTTACTCCAAATTGTTGATTCTCATTTGGAATCTGTTTACGTCGCACAAATTTTGATGAATGAGAACTCCAATAACGGAACTTGGTACCTTTTTCGATTATAAACCCGGATTTCCTGCGAAATGGAACCATGGTCGTAAATAATGACAAAGAAGACATTGCCGATAAGTTTATGTCCCGCTTTGTATTTAGGTTTTTATTTGAACATTTTTGCTGAATGCAAGTACGATATTAAGCACCAACCTAATAACAGGATTCTATAGAATGAATACAGAAAAAATAAAAACGAATTACGGCCGCCCCGAAGAAATAAATGCTGGGGGCAGGACACATACCTACCTTGAGTGATTAGAACTCGTCCGTCATGGCCTGTGAAGTGCGGGACGCATGTGTCCTGCGCTGTGGCCAATGTGTTAATAAGGATTCGTATAATACTCAAAAATTGATTGTCTCACAAACAATGATTCGACACTCAAATATTATTTCGCTTGCCCCCTTTTATTTGTTCAGGAACTGTCGAAAAATGTAAGCAAGCAATCAAGTTGGGTCATCCCACAAGCAAGTTTGGGGAAATGCGAAGTGACCTACCGTACGCTACAGTGATCCCCTAATTACGTTTCCATGCAAGGTTTCAAACTGAGTTCCTCCACCCGTAAGAGTTGACCACCTAGAAAGTCTACGGGGATCAAGGGCCCATCTTGTGGATTGGTGCCGTTCCCTCAATTTTTTCCTTCACTTCCATCTCATACCAGCTCTTCCTTCATTCTCGACTGCCGATTTATCGACCACCTGCTCTTAAAGGCAAAGATCGGGCTCAATGTGGGGGATCGTGGCGATTGGGACTGTGTTTAGAAGTGCGTAATAGAATGGCAGTAGGAAAAAAACGAAAGGAAACTGTAGACAAGGCCTTGAACGGAATCCCCTTCCCACTAGCAGTGAAAGAAGCTTGGTTGGAAGAAAGGCACGTCCAAACGAGTTTCCTGATAATGCCTGCCGTATTATAGGCTGATACGGCTCTCAACCCAGCTGATTTCACACGTTATGCCAGCCGCGCATCACTTCCGGAGGTGGGCGGTGCTGGATTGGCCGGGTGGCCTTGGATTGAAACCGAGGGCACCTAGTGCTTAGTGGCGCATTTTGCGGTAGGAGGTTGCTGCAATGTGTGCAGCCACTCACATACGACCTCCTGACACGGAAAATACCTCCATAGGGCAGCTGAGCGCGACCTTTGCCTTTACCAAAAGCGCATTTTTAACCGCTCGTGCTAACTTCAATCTACTGGTGCATAGTTCAATCTGCTGGTGCATAGTTCGACTCGTTGACGCGTCTTCAAACCGTTTGTGCATTGCTCGTACCCCGCAATTCGCTGGCGAATCCATGAATTCGTAATGTAGACACCAGCCTAATGCCGTGTGTGAACGGCACGTGCGGCGAGTTTTTGCAGCGCGCGACGCTTGAGTTGCACTTTTGACTTGCCCATTCAACGCAATCAGTTCGATCGAAATTTTTCTCATAGTACTCGTAGAACTCATCTAATCTCAGTCAGTCGTTCATATGAGCCCCTAATCTTGACATTTCCAGTGGTTTGGGAACCTGGTTACGATGATGTGGTGGGACGATTTATGGTTGAACGAAGGTTTTGCCACGTACATGGAACACATTTCATTGGACACAATCACAAAAGGCGTCATGAGACTGGTAGCAGTATTTGAAACAGCGCTAACTATATAAAGAATTGTTCTTCGTTACAGAAGGACTTCTTCCTCCTTGACACTCTCGAAAGAGCTCTGCATGCAGATTCAGTTGCCTCCAGCCATCCGTTGTCCTTCAAGATAGAGAGATCAGTAGAGATTCACGAAGCATTCAGTCCGATATCCTATGATAAAGGAGCATCTTTGCTTGCAATGATCTCCTCGATTATGGGAGAGAAGAATTTCAACACAGGAATAAAGGTTAGTCCATTCAATGGATTTTCAGGCCGTTTCCTTTTATTACTTACTAGTGGCACTTCCACTGTCATTTACGAGAGCGGTTTCTTTACCTATCAAATCGTAAAGTGTGTCAATCCCATTCTGTACAATCCAGTACTTGATGATTGGTTTGAACTTGAAGTGCCAGAGGAGTTTCGATCCTTATTTGGAGTTTTCTTATTGTTGTGATTTTCAGCACTATTTAAACAAGTTCTCCTACGATAACGCTCGTTCGAGTGATCTTTGGGAAGCACTGGATAGTGTGACCATTCCAACATTTGGTTCCAAAGAAGGACACTTCAGTGTTAAGCAATTTGCTGATCAGTGGACAACACAGGTATGATTATGAAATTATGTTGTTTGGAAAATGCATGGAAATATTGCAGAAACACGAGGAAGTTTGTACAAAATAAGAGGTCTGCGGTTGAACGGAATGGTGAAAACAATGTAAAACGCAGTAGATGTGAAAAATTTGTCCGACTCACACAATTTTCACAGCCTCTTACGCTTTTTTGTCTTAACGGTGACGAATACGACGTTTCGTTTTAACTATGACGAATACGACGTTTAGTGAGTACAGCCTCGGGCAGACCACTGTGACTTATTTGAGATCATTCGGTATAGTGCATTGGTATAGCCCACTCGCGACCAAGCGGGTTTTTCACGATTGCTCAATGTCAGCCACCTGCGGCTGACATGGTCCCAGGGGTAATCCATCTCTTTTTTTTTATTCTCTCTATACACTTTCTACCACCCTGAGGGTTAACGAGGGTCCTGATCACGAATATGATATCCATTTTAGCCGATGGCGCCAAATTGGCGCCATATGGCGCCAATTTGGCGCCAGTGCTGTTTTCACCGAATCCGCTGAAAACTTGTATATAGGAGTTATCGAGGGTCCTGATCACGAATATGACACCCATTTTCGCCAATGGCGCCAAATTGGCACCATATGGCGCCAATTTGGCGCCAGTGCTGTTTCCACCAAATCCGCTGAAATCTTGTATATAGGGGTTATCGAGGATCCTGATCTCGAATATTACATTTGTTCTTGGCGCCGGCGCCAAATTGGCGCCATTCGGCTCCAAATAGTGCCATGACTGAATCGCACCAAATTCGCTGAAAACCTGTGTATAGGGGTTATTTGAGGCCCTAATTACGAATATGACATTCTTTTTCGAAGCCTGCGCGACACCAATTGGCGCCAAATGGCGCCAATTTGACGCTGTCGCTAAAAAACAAATGTTATGTTCGTAATCAGGACCCCCGATAACCCCCAAACACAAGTTTTCAGCGGATTTGGTGATAACAGCCCTGGCGCCAAAAACGGATTGCATATTTGAGATCAGGACCTTCAACAACCCCATGGAGGAAGTTTCAGCGAAAAAAAGTTTTCAACTTTTTTGGTAAAATTTTGAAGTCATCATATTTTTTTTCAATAAAACTTTAGGGGTGGAGATTTTCTCTGCCCAGGGGTAGCCTAGATAGAAGAGGGTATGTAGATTCTTCGTAGCAAAGAATTCAAAAATTCCATTCAAAGCCCGTCAGCCACCGGTGGCTGACATGGTCGCGAGTGGGATAGACTGTGGCAGTCAAGAATTTGAAAAATTTTCAATTTCCCTCTGCGTGATAAGTAAAAAAGGAGAACTTCACGAATTCACTTCCTACGCTCTAAAGGTCGAGCGTAAAACACGATATGGCCTGATAGCGTCGACAAGGGAGGAGTCCGCTTCTCGTCGCGGCTGCGAGACTGCGGCCTCACCCACGGCAAGCAGAAAAATATTAGGGTGTCCGAAAAGTTTTGAGAAAATTCGGTCTGCTTGTTCCGCACAAAATTCCCACGAAAGAAACGTAGGATCAGTAATCTATGTATTAGCCCTTCTTAGCCACTACCCCTCTTCAAGGATTGAGCAGGGCGCTGATGCCCTTCTCCTAGAAGGAAGAAGAGCGTGACGCGATCAAAACACCTACTGCTCATCTGACCTCTTGAAAGTGTTTGGATTTTTTGATCTGCTATGAGCTTATAGCCTTCTGAAGACATGGTAGGCACAATGGATAAGGTCATCTGA
>KZ345013.1:208478-220264 GCA_002352805.1 Teladorsagia circumcincta
TGAATACGGAGGGTGGGGTAGCCAGATGATGCCAAGTCTCTCCAGCTCCTCCGTCGTCGTCCTCGCGTGATGTGGTCAAGCATTCTCCATCCCAATTAAAAATTTTCTTGTAATTGGTGTAAAATGGGGGCTCAAGACACCATCTCTCGCAGCTGCTCGCACAATGCTCTAGCGGTCGAAGCAGTACCCTCGAGTAGGATCTCATCCAGTGGAGCAGAAAAATATGGAGATCATTTCTTTTTCGTTGCGGTCGCATCGCTTCGGGGTTGGTTGTGGCTTCACTTCCACTGGTAGCCATCGCACCTCCCTGTGTGGATGTTCACATGACATCCTCTTATCTTTCTGAGCGGTCATCGAGTCTGTCCATGCCTTCGTTCGCTTACGGTCGAGAAGTTGTTGGCACACATCGACTCGCACTCAACGTCCGTGTTCAGTCAGGGACAGGGGAAAACTCCACATGGGCTTGCTCTTCGAAGAGCTTGGTCGAGGCAAATCTCTGCTCTAGAGAAGCGAGCGTACACCTATAGCAGGTGTGAAGGGAGGGTGCACTGCTGCCCATCGACAACCATGACTCATTCAAGGCTTGACTGGCGGAGGGACCAGATCCGTAGTAATGAAACAGAAGATGCCGGTAGTGTGGCGGTTGGACATAGTTCAGTTGATGATAACTTATTTCCAACGACATTCCAACGACTTCCACAGTACAATATCGGTCAGCTATAGTGACAATCTACCAACCATGCCCTTTTTCTACCATTTGTCCTATGGCTCTGCTTTTCCGCATTCGCACGCAACACGGTTGCGAAAACGAGTGTCAAAATTTTCTCAAAACTTTTCGGACACCCTAATTCATGGAGTACAAACGCTGCAAAATTAATTACCGCTTATGTCAACGCCTTGTTCTAAATCAGAAAAAGTCACACTAGTAAATTCGGTAATCTACTGACGTCGCATTCTATTCGACAAGAACCGCTATCGCTAACGTAGGCTATCGCTTGAACAAGACACGGCTGAGTCGATTGATCGTGATGTTCGTGAACTCCCTCCGACGGCGGTGCAGCAATTGTCATCAACAAGGTGCTTTGAAATGTAAGTAGATTGACTGGATCGTAGACTTGCGTTGGAAGTGGACAGAATGCAGGCAAGTAACAGGCGAGTGTGCGACGACGGATGAACAGCAGCAGTAACGTCATGGGATAACGTATGAGCAGCAGTAGACGAAAATGGGACGACGAGCGAGGAGCAGCAGTATGATTTGGGCAGCCTTTTCTTCAGTGAAGACGATCAACAACTGAAGCTTCTCACGGAATCGAGAGAGATGTTCTGTCTTCTCTGCCCTCCTTTCCCTGCTCGCATTGTCAAAAGTGAAAAGTTCCCATGCTTTTATCCATCTTCTTGAGGTGTGGGCCAATAATACGTGGCAAAGGAAGGTGCACGATAGCGTTTTGGAGAACAAATGACGGGTTGAGCGGAGGAATCCCAGCGCTGCTCTTAACATATCTTCAGGATATCCCTATGGGAGTCACGACAGCATTCCTTGCACGTTCCGCTTTATTGATTGATAGCAGATAGTTTATCGATCTTTATAGTGATCATCGCCCAAAGTTTCGGGGAGTCCCTAATCGTCTCGCAGCGTAACACAATCAAGCAGCTGTCGGAGTGAAAGAGAGATTGTTTTTTGAGGAGGTAATGAACTGCCCGTCCCAAATTTGAAACATCCCATGTGACGACGTCAAAAACTGACTTGACGTCGTCACATAGACGACACTATTGTCTGAATTTGTTTTAACAGACTGGTCATCAAAATAAATACAGAGAATAGCATCAAAATCTTCTGGTCTTCATATTCAAAAACTACGGGTGACGCTCTTGCTACCCTAACTTTCCCCTTGATTTTAGATTCATCGTGGCCCCCGATTACTGTAACAAGATCGTGCCGCATACAATTTCAAAATCAAACGGAGGAGTTTTGAAAGTAGCTTTTGCGTGATGAGATTCATTCTTTGATCTAACCACTCAAAATTCACCTAGCCTCAGTTGTTTCAGCCTTTATCTCTTCTTGAAATAATGACTCACGCGCTGAAGTGGGCGGAGTTTGCCGCGAAGTATTATGGGAAGCTGAAAGAGGGTCCGGACTCTGAAAAATGGATGAAGGTTGGCGAAGGAAGGAGGTCTGATGCTATCATGGGCGAAACCTAGGTGGACGGAGCTTGCCACGATGCACTAGAGAAATATCGGCGAAATTGTTCCATACTATCGCAGTCTCGTGTGATGCACGCGTTTGAGGAATAAACACGATGTCACCATCGAAACAGCTGTCCGATGAATTTATGGTCACTCATCCGTATTTGGCAGTATTGTGCTGGTATCTCGGGTATTGCTTGGTTTGTGGGCTTTTGATGCGTCATTGTTAGAGAAAAAAGTTTCATTCGATTTCGAAATTTTACCAAGAAAACCAAATTTTCGATTTATGGGGAACAGATCAACACATTGTGTTTTCCGATTGATTCTGTATTTACACTCTCGCAAAACTATGCAGATTTTCAATTTCCGCAACAGCCAGAGGTTCAGCACTTAAATGGCTTATGCAGCTTGATTTAACATGTAAAGAAACCTACGAGAGCGGGTATCCAGTCCTATCAAATCCCAGAGGTCCAAGGTAAAAAAAATTGAAAAGCGGCCCTGCAAATTATGGACCGAGCCCAAGTTTTGACCCCCCCCCCATTCCACTTTGATGAAAAATTTTTTACGACACTTGCAGTCATAACAGTACAGCATGTAGACAAGCAGTCCACAGATTCACCGTGAGACTATCACCTCAAGGAGCTCAGCTGAATTTTCTTCGCGACCATTCAATGGGCCACTATGTTCATAGATATGCTAACCAGGAAAGGATGATGGGTCGAAGTGGCCATATAAAATGGGACCTACACTGTTGGATGTGACTTTGAACGCTGATCTCAAATCTGCTTTTCAAATCTGCCAAACGATTCTCCGAACAGAGTTATGAAGCAGGACAGTGCAGTGGTAGTGGTCCAGGTTCTCAGGTGAGAGGGCATAGGTTCTATTCCTTGACGTGTGTTCCGTTTCGCCTTCGCGGCATCATGGTTGAGAAAGCCTCCAACTACGTTACTTGATCAACGCTTGAATACAGTTATCCGTACAAGGAATTTGTAGAGTACCAAACAAGTTTGCATGCTTCTTGGTAATGACTGCACATGGAGCCCGCAGAACTCTTGGCAGACGTTTTCGCAGCAAATGGGAGTAATATTTGTGTCCCGGAGATAAAATTACCCCCAGAGACAAATTTGTAGCCAAATCTGAGATTTTGACCTAACTTCGAAAACGAAATGGGTAGCCCATCTATTCGTCCATTAGCCATCGTCGAAACCTAGCCTCAGGACGAATTGAATTCCAGCCATGATTCTGAAGAAGGTGTGTGTGTGAAAAAAATCTGGAATTCCTATTTGAGTGATTCCGGCACTCACATAGTATTATTTTCAAAAACAGGGGTCGTCATCGTCGAAGATAGGTCACCCCTGGGCCTACCGGTTAGGGGGATGTATAAGTGACTCGTCCACTTTGTGTAAGCTTTGTAAAACCTCGAATTTTTCTAGAAGTTGGCCCCAGCAGCAACTTGACTTCCTGAATACAGATATCACATTCGTTTCACTGAAGATGGCTGAAGCACGCGCTACGGATGCAGCTGCGCCGTAACCCCATCTAACGGCGCGCAGGTCGGAAAAAATCTCGGAATCAATGATTTCAAACTCATCAAAAAGCAAAGTAGGATTGACCTCTGATGAAGGAATCATGTTTCACTACTACCAAATGGTCAGTCACAAAAATGCAAAGAAAATAGGGTCACAAGGATCCGAACCATTGACCTCTAGATCGTGGGCCAGCACTCTAACCACTAGGCCACCAGCACACAACAATTATTCCGCTATGCTTACCTTGAATGCCACTGCTGCTGAGGCTGACTCCTGACTGTTGAACTGCATGGGAAACAAAAAAAAACCTCCGTAGCTCCGTTCAGCGAATTGTTCGGCAGATTTGGGGAAAGGATTCGAGATCAGCGTCTGAAACCACACAACGTGAAGTATGTCTCATCTCATATGGCCAATTCGACCCATCATCCTATCCTGGTAAAATTTTTCCATAGAATACACACAATAAACTTAAAAATAAAACGCGTGCTTGCGGAAAAAATAAATGTAATGGGTGCAGGACACATACTTCCCGCGCTGTCTGTCTTGGCCTGCAAAATGCGGGACGTATGTGTCCTGCACTGTCGTCAACGTGTCAACGTCACAAGTAGGCTCGTTCGGAAGTTTTGGAAGTTGATGAAACTGCGTGAACATTTCCTTCTGTGGATCTCTTCATAAGCCGTATTAGTAGTGAGTTTCTGGCGACATCGGAAGTTCAGAAATTTGCGTATTTTGTACAGTTTTGCAGAAGAGTGTAACCAGTGAATATGAGCATCCTTTCCATGGCTACGGTAGTTTACGGATGAAATGTTTTCAAACCTTCACCGCAGTGCTAGGAGCCGGCTTGCAACTCTGCTCCACTTGCAGGCTGTCCGTGGGCAGAACGCTGCGTACCCACCTTGGAAACCACTTTAATGTCTGTTCAGTTTTCTATACCTGATTGATAATAGTTACACGATTTCAGATGGGGTTCCCTCTAGTGACAGTGTCTGCTGTTAACTCCTCTTATTTCGAGATCACTCAGTCCCGCTACAAGAAAGACCCGAGTGCGCAAGAGGTTGAAAAATATCGCTTTCCGAAATATGGGTAAGCAGTTTCAGCAAATTTGTTCATCGGGACCAAGTAAGATGAAACGTTCAGGTTCAAGTGGCAGGTTCCAATATTCTATCAAATGGACGATGAAGAAGTGAAGTTTACCTGGTTACCTAGAGGTAGTCGAAAAGCTGTTGCACCTCATTTGGACACTCCATGGCTGGATGTGCCTTTTACACTGATATGCCTTCTTAAGTTCTTTAACACTACCAGATACTATGCAGCTATATTGTATCAAAAGTTTGATCTTAGAGGGTGCTCCAAAATTACTTGCTCAAACATCCGCAGTTGTAAAACGGTAAAACAATACATTGAGGACTAATTTTTTAACAGCAGTTTACTAATTTACCTTTGTTACAATACGTAATCTAATCTCAAAATGCTCTCTTCAGGCTCGAATACGGCTTTCAGATTTGAGGGGAAGTCGTCTACTGTGCCGCGAAGGCACTCCAAAGGTATATTCCCATATTCCCCTCATGCTCTGAGCAGATCCCTCTTCAGTGAATCGAGTGAGTGGTGTTGCTTAGGGCAGACCATTCTCCAACAGGGACCATACGGAAAATCCACTGGATTTGAATCGAGACTGTTGTACGGCCATTCTTGGGTGCTGGTTAAGCCTGGGAGGCTGTCTTTGTACCATTGCTTAATCACCTTTGATCTGTGAGCTGTTGTCAAATCTTGCTCCAACATGAACGGTGGGAATTCAAAGTGAGATTTTGTCTAAAGAAACGAGGGTATTTCAGCACGCTTCCTGACTAGACTTCCATATTGATTCTGATATCGATGAATACCAGTGGGGACTTGGTTCCAAAAAATGATTTGCTGTGCATGTCCGTCACGCTGAAGAGTTCGCCGTCTCACGCTGACTTCTTCAGTTGTTGATAGCGGCTCCCGATCGTTGAAGATCAAAGGTTGACTTAAGGTGAACAACTTTTTATCAGAGCGCATTGTCTCGCTGGTGTATGCCGTGGACCGCTCAAGGAGCGTCTTGCATCTCTGCATCTTCTTTTCTTTATAGATGCGGTGCTAAGGTCGCCCTTCGGGCATAGGAAAAATCTCAAAGCTTCTCCTAAGCAGACGCGCTGAGGTATAACTTATTCCCAACTCTTGACAGTCTTTTTCATCGATGTCTTTGAGTTGCGCCGCGCCATATCTCCAACAAAGTTGACGTTCGTTGTGGTTCAGTAGCTTTCCTTCATCTCATTGGGGAATATTCCGTAGTCCCGAATTTCCCCGGAAAGTTTAGCGGTAAGTCTACAGTTCTTCTGTTGGCTAGAGTTTTAGCGACGGTTATCGAACAGCGACCAAGATGGCGTAGCTGAATGATCGCTGTTCGCGGAGATCAAGATCCAACCATTTTGAAAGGAGCAGAAGCTGGAAATTGTAGCTCAGGGTTTTGACAAAAGAAGTAGCACCTAACAGATTGGCGGCTAATTGGTAGATCATCGCTGCAAAAAACTCAAAGCCAAACTGCGAAACTCTGAGCAAGTAATTCTGGCGCGCTAGGATAGAATGTTTCTATCTGCAATGTAGCGCCGGCATCTATATATGCACAACATTGCCCATATTTTTTTTAGCGTGGTGTTAAGTACCTGCGACTCATTTCTCGTAACATTCTAGTACGACTTGCTGAATGAATGACGTGGAATTGTCGAAGAGTCCTGGCAGCAGTTTTAAAATCAACCAATTGCGTGTTTATTATGGATGATATCACAGTAATCCTTTAGCATATGACCACTGAAAAGCTTTCAATCAATGGAACATGGATGGAGCCAGTTTAGGATAGGGTTGACAAGTTTCTCCAGTCTTCTCTTGGCTAGAGTTTTAGCGATGGTTCTTGAACAGCGACCAAGATGGTGTAGCTGAATGATCGCTGTTCGTGGAGATCAAGGCCCAACCATTTTGAAAGGAGCGGAAGCTGGAAATTGTGGCTTAGCTTTTTGACGAAAGAAGTAGCACCTAACAGATTGGCGGCTAATTGGTAGATCATTGCTGCAAAAAACTCATAAGTGAAACTGCGAAACTCTGAGCAAGTAATTCTGGCGCGTGGGATAGAACTTTCTATCTGCAAATGTAGCGCCGGCATCTATATATGCACAACATTGCCCATAGTTTTTTTAGCGTGGTGTAGAATACCTGAGACTCATTTCTTGTAACATTCTAGGACGATTTGTGAATGAATAACGTGGAATTGTCGAAGAGTCCTGTCAGCAATTTTGAAATCAACCAACTGCGTGTTATTATGCATGATATCACAGTAATCCTTTAGCATATGACCATTGAAAAGCTTTCAATCAATGGAACTTGGATGGAGCAAGTTTACTTCAGCTTGTGCAACTCTTTGGGAGAGGGCGGTGCTACAGCTCACAGAGCCGAGCTCTTTGAAGGGAAGTTGACCAGGGCGAGTTGCTCAGTTCCGCTAACACTGAGGATGGGCATCCCCATTGACTAGGTTCTAATTTCCTGACTTGTCACCCAAGTTCTAAGCAAAGAACTCAAAGTTGACATCTCATTTGTGAAGGTAGCATTGAGGAAGGCTCGAAAAGAAATGGACGAATGATAACTACCGAACACCAACATTGTGTATTATAGCGCTCATAATTCTTCGTTGAAAGCTTGTCAAACATCGCAGTGCATAAGCGTCTGTGTATCATTGATTCATGGTGTTGGGCCACCTCATCTTCACTACGAAATCCATTGGTAGGGGGTCCCCAAACAGACGCGCTTATGGACTTACAAAATCGTACATGTTTTGCGACAGCCAACTCTGCAATATCGCAAGTTAAGTTAGCGACAGTCGGTGAGTAGTGGCTCCCTTCTATTTCCGATGGACCTGCAGGAAAGTGCAAGTGGATTCTTATAATCCAAGTACTCCAAGCAACCCATGTTCATGTCCAATAACCTCCACAGAAACTATGAACGTGATAAACAACCAGACCTTTGTTTAGGAGGATATTGGGGTCTAGCAAGCCCGTAATTCCGCGGCACTATGAAATACAACCAGCCTGAGCCTCCATCTTTTATGAGTGGCGACTTAATTTTCCTGTGCGTTATTGATAAGCAAAAACAAGTGTCGCGATCGAATTGGTGTAACATCCCGCTGGGTACAAGAGGTGACAACAGGATTCTCACTGAGAGAGAAAAGTAGAAGCAACCTAGGAAGCTTCAGCCTTTTTTTTTGCTGATGTTGACAGTAACACGACGGAGAGACACAGTCCGGCGAGGAAAGGAAGTACGCGGCAAAGCACGCACCGAACATGGTGCTGAACATGGTCACAGCGGTCGAATACTGAAGACGGCCACAGCGGTCAAAGGAATATCTAAGCGCCCTTGTCGTGAACTTTCGAGTCGCAACATTGCTATGACTCCTGTACCTAGGAATCCTGCTTCCTCACTCGCGGAAAAATTGCTCTGGATCTACTTACGACCCGTGAATTCTAATGCGACGGCTAAATATTAGCACTTACATTTTTTAACTTTCAAAACTAACTTTGGTAATGGCTACTTTTGACTGCTTTCTTCAATTTGCTTTTTCCCTGAGAATGTTTGTAAAGTAACGTTTTCGAGAAGACCATTTTCAGATAGACCACTTTATATTCCTGCCAACACAGAAAGAACGACACTGGTTGTGAACGCTGAGCGACATGGATACTATAGACAAAATTATGACGAGCAAGGCTGGAAAAAAATAATCAGGCAGCTCGAGGAGGATCACAAAGTAATTATTTCAGTTCAGTGCAGGGTGTTCAGTTCAGTGCGCTAATGCAAAATAGTGTCGAAAAGGTAACTCTTTGCTCAACTAGCGATGTACGTGCCTGGTAATTTACCGACAAGCATGATTCTTTTCCACTTCGTCCTCATCGGGAACGAGCCCCTCGTCGTGGTCTGACTTGGATCCCACGCCTGGCGAGTGCGTCAAGTCAGTCACCGCAGTTTTTCAACGTGCAGCCCGAAATGATGTACACGTCTCTGCGTCGTGATTTGGATGGCCGCTCTCCACTTATCCTCGAATCCAATCCCCTAGGGCTGCGTAGGTAACGCCTTTATCTGCCTCATTCTGTGAATAGGTGACCGTCCTCCGTAACATATCTCCGCTCTATTACCTTTTGTAAGCAATAGCACGCAACCAAATGTCTAACGCAAGAAATAACATTGAACGGATCTCAGCAACGGCCGCTACCATTATTTTCTGCGCAAACTTTGCGCCTTCCACTGCTCCCTCCCACTTGCGACACATCTTGGGAGGGAATGCTCATGTGCAGAAGAGCTGGTCTTACAAAGAAACGGGCATCATCCCAATCACGATGTGACGTCAGAATGTTAGACGTACTTTAGACGTTAGACGTTATTGGACCTCGGGCCTGTTGTCGGTTAGTTTTCTTCCCTCCCGCTCCTCCCTCCACTGCGCTCCAGCTGCCACTGCAGCTCTATGTGGAGTGGCCGAAAGTGTACTCTGTAGGTGCTTGCAAATAGGACCATCGGTGTGCAATCGCAATCATGCACTTGCAAAACATTGAAATCGCGATGCTTGCGAGCTGTCCAGCTTTGTTAGCGGTTGGCTTTTTCTATTAGCTCCCTTAAGACTCCATTTTGTCAGACAAACAGACATACCTGGAATAACTTGATGTCCGCTCTCCAGAGGTGATCTCGCCATCCTTGCAGGACGCATCTATGCCATTCATCTTACTTCCTTGCCACTTGTTGCTATCTCTGTCTAAACCATTTTCTAAATGGATCACTCCACCTGGCTGGAGTCTTCCCTGCGGCCTTTTCATCCCGCGGGGATACCAATTGATCACTCGGGACGCCCAACGGTTATCGCTAAGACGAGCAACGTGTCCTGTCCATCGCTTTTTCGAGTCATAAATAGTCTCGACCACATCTCTGACATCGGTCTCCCTTCGAACTTCACTAGTAGGAATTTTGTGCATTGAAGTCACAGCACACATTTTTCGTTCCATCGCCCTCTGAGTTGACGCCAATTTCCTCTCTTCTTCCTCGATCGTGCTCTGAGTTTCGCTTCCATATATCAAAGCCGGTAACACATGGGAGTTGAACACTCGGCCTTTGACTCGAGCGTCAAGCCGAAGCCTGAACCTTCCATGCGCAAGCAGTAGTCTCTCGTGAAAAAGTTCTTTATCCATTTAGTTTTGCCTGGATGGATTTCAAGTCAAATAAAGTGAGCGACGTTCTTTAGAGTCTTCAATGAGGTCTCTATTGCGCTCGGATCGTTGCCAATAAGTAGGATTGCATCCGCAACCATCAGATACTGGAGTTTTTCGCCATATACACTGCTCCGCATGATTATACAGTCACCTATGAATTCTGCAAAAACTCTTCTTCCGAAATGTACTTGAAGTAGCTCCTGTGGAAACGGTTGTAGGTATAAATGCTATTTTGCTCACCAGCACAAAGTTTCAGCGTTGAAATTCGAAGGAAGTTTTTCTGCAATATTTCGGGAAAGCGGCTCTAGCGTATTCCGCATAAATATACAGCCACCCATACTTTCCTGTTGCCTTCTACAGTGCGCGTCAATTGCATATGCCACCCCTAAATTTTTTTCACTTCTCTAACTTGATGGGACTTTCATGAATTGTCGCGGGAACCATCGTTTCCGGCGTGTGTGAAAACTAATAATGATGTTGTTTGATTTTGCTTAACGCGGGAATTTAAATTGCTATAGCCTTCTGAAGAAAATTGGCCGCGTCAATTGCTTATGCCATCCCAGAATTTTCTCGGAATTTCTCTTTCCTCTGAGACTATTCAGCTACGCCATACATGTAGTAGAAATGGGCAGACCCTTCTCTTATGCAATGGCCGTGAATGACTGGCCACTTATAACTAACCAAATCAGAATATTTATTTATTTATTTATTTAAACTGCACCATTGGTGCGCCCAAACAAAACCAGGCTTGTGTTAGTAGAACATAACATGAGGAAGGAACAAAATACCGAAGAGTAAATAAAATTAAACGCAAATAGAAAGAAAATACTACGGCCAGAAGACAACATTCCCTAACTGGCACGAAGCTGAGGGCATCGAGTCATCATTACATGGGAACCTAAATTGCGCGCCAGTTGAACAATAGCAAAAAAAAATCGTCAGTCACCCACGGATACCTGAGCGGAAAAGGAGGCTTATTCGCCCCTCGTCGAAAATTTAGTGCGTAGTACGGTAGGGTGCTAAGTCAGCCTAGGCAACGCAACCGACCGTAGTCGTTCCCGGGCGGGCCAAAGTAGATGCCTATTTGATCTAAATACGAACCCAGGGCGTAAGACCTAGACCCAAGTATTCGAAGGGAATACTTGTTGACCAGCACCGACTTGTTGAAGGAGGAATGTAGAAAATGCAGATAAACCTGAGTGACTGACTGAGTAAAGCGCTATTTCATTTTAGTTATTATTAGCATAATTTTTTGTTAGGCGCATGTCAAACAACTCACGAGATTACCCTCGGATATCAGTGCGAAAAGGATAGCCCAGGCACAAGTGGAAGCACCCCAGCCGTGAGCTAGGGGAAGTGTCAGACTCCGGCCAACAGACAAAGATGGACGATTTTGTTAGTATGCAACAAACACCCAGTAAATATTCCGATTATACAAAGTAAATATTCCGATTATACAATATCATTCTTTATGTTGGAAAGCAGCTGCATGAAACACTGTACCAAAGCTAAGACCGTATTCTATGTTTTGCGATCACACCTGCTGCTTTTGGTAGAACTCATCGGAGAGCATATCCACACAAATTTGGAGAGTTCGACGTGCTCAGGCAGCTTCCAAATTCACATTTTTGAAAAAAGTCACCTTGATTTGGGGCCTCGACTCCTGCAAAGCTTGACACCTCTACGCTCACCAAGTCCCTGTTCAGAGAGAATATGATTAGTACTTATCACCTGTCCGGTACCCATCCCTCAACCGATCGAATTTTTTCCGGTAGGATCGGTGTACTGAGTGAGCGAAAAATGACGGCATGATGCAGTA
>KZ345013.1:220364-233841 GCA_002352805.1 Teladorsagia circumcincta
TACTGCATCATGCCGTCATTTTTCGCTCACTCAGTACACCGATCCTACCGGAAAAAATTCGATCGGTTGAGGGATGGGTACCGGACAGGTGATAAGTACTAATCATATTCTCTCTGAACAGGGACTTGGTGAGCGTAGAGGTTTCAAGCTCGAGGAGCTGAGGCCCCAAATGAAGTTGACCTCAGTCGAAAAAAGTGAATTTGGAAGCTGCTTGAGCACGTCGAACTCTCCAAATTCGTGAGAATATGCTCTCCGATGAGTTCTACCAAAAGCAGCAGATGCGATCGCAAAACACAGAATACCGTCTTAGCTTTGGTACAATGTTTCATGCAGCTGCTTTCCAACATAAAGAATGATATTCTGAACTGGTTAGTTATAAGTGGCAAATCATTCACGGCCATTGCATAAGAGAAAGGTCTGCCCATTTCTACTACATGTATAGCGTAGCTGAATAGTCTCAGAGGAAAGAGAGATTCCGAGAAAATTCTGGGATGGCACAAGCAATTGACGCGGCCAATTTTCTTCAAAAGGCTATAGCATTAAATTCCCGCGTTAAGCAAAATCAAACAACATCATTATTAGTTTTCACACACGCCGGAAACGACGGTTGCCGCGACAATTCATGAAAGTCCCGTCAAGTTAGGGAAGTGAAAAAAATTTAGGGGTGGCATATGCATTTGACGCGCACTGTATTCTGCTCGAGTAAATTTTTTTGTTGTTATGAACTCTTCATCTTTAGATAAAAAATAAGAGGAAAACCGTCATCATAATTCATATAAAGGCAAAAGGTAGCAAAAATTGAGAAGGAGTTGAGAGGCAGCCGCACTGGCCGATTTTCGGGCCGAGTTTGCTTCAGAGTAAACAAACTCTACGAGCATCGTGCAGGATATGGAGTGAAATTGAACATTGAAGATCTTTCTCCGCTTCTAGATCCAGATAAACGCCGCCTTGTGAGAAAATCAAACAGTTCCATCAAGTTATGCTCGGAAATCAGACCTTATTTGAAACCTAATTTCCCAACAGGTGTCTGTTCGGCGTCTGTAGAGAACTGCAAGTTTATATAAGAGTGCGAAATGTGAAGGGCATTGTTTATGACACCAAGAAACATCTCAAAAACCATGACAGTTTTGTCAAGAAGTGAAGCCTAGCTGACTGGATTGAGGTCGATTTTTTGCCTGTCATTTTTTACGCCTTGTCTGCCTTTCTCGAAACATTTTCTAACTCCTGGTAACTTTTTCTTATGGGAAGCATATCCTGGAGATGAAGAACTTTTGAAGAGAGGTAGGTGAATTGTGAGAAATGACAGGTTTAAGACCAACCTCACTCCAGTCAGCTCGGCTCCACTTCTTGACAAAAGTGTCTTGGTTTTTGAGATGTTCCGCTAACATGAACAATGCGCTTTACATTTCTCACTCGTAGATGAACTTGCAGTTTTGCCACAGATGCCGAACAGACACCTGTTGGAGAATTAAGTTCCAAATAAGGTTTGTTTTCCGAGCACAACTTGATGGTGTTGTGCTGTGCACAGCACAACACGATCTGTTGTGCTCGAAAAACAAACCGTATTTGAAAAGCACAGCATATTTGATTTTCTAACGAGGCGGCGTTTATCTGGATTCGGAAGCAGAAAAAGATCTTCAGCGTCTTCGCGAGATTCACTCCATATCCTGCACAATGCTCGGAGAAATCGTTTACTCTAAAGCAGTGTGACTGCCTCTCAGCTCTTTCACGATTTTTGTTACCATTTCCTTTATTCAAATTGAGGTGACGGTTTCCCTCTTGCTTTCATCTGAAGATAAAGTGTGCATAACAACAAAAATAATTACTCAAGCAGAAAAGAAAGGCAACAAGAAAATATCGGGTGGCTGTGTAATTACGCGGAATACGCCAGAGCGGCTTTTTCGGGAAATTGCAGAAAACTTCCCTCAAATTTCAAAGCTGAAACTCTGTCCTGATGTGCAGAATAGCATTGATACCTACATCCATTCCCACATAAACTTCTTCGAATTCATTTCGGGAAAAGAGTTTTTGTAGAACTCATAGGCTGCACAATTATGCGGAGCAGTGTACAGGGGTGGCCAAAAAAAAGAGACACTCCACCTTTCGCTTGGAACGGCACTAATGACACTTTGCTAAATTCGAATCAAATGATTTTAATTGAAGATTAAAGAACATATTCCATGCTATCAGTAAACGTCATGGAAGTCTTCCTAACCGACGACATCAGGAAAATTTACCATAGAAACTTTGTGCGTGGTTCGAGCTCAACGCGGTCCTCCACGGATCACTGTCATTATGGGGCTCATGGGTGCGCTGGCAGGAAGGGGTCTCGCATAGTTGGAGGTACAGTTTCTAGGAAGATATTTATCAGGTAATCGATGGAATTGATTTTGTCGCTGCTTCGGGATGAAGCGATTACGGAAAAGCTCACTGATCACGATGGCGACGGCAGATGTCGTCATATTTTGAAGACGGTGAGGGCAATGAAGGAGGACCGGCCTCTGCTCATAGAGGAACATCCAAGGAATATTATGCCGTAAAACATCCATCAACAGAGGCGCCCAGGGGGACGAAAAGATTGGCGATGTATGCTATGGGCAAAGTGTCTTTTTTTTTGGCCACCCCTGTATATCAATGACGCAGGGCACTTGGACTCTCCGCATCACGAGTAGAAAAGCAGCATTTTACAGCATCGCAGAAATGACTTCGCCTTGTCTTACGCCACGTTGAATCTTGACGCTTATCGGGTATTTCAGCAAATGACGTCATTGTAGCAGCTCGTGTTGCACTGTCGTATTATTTCAACACCAGAGTGGTCCCACGGCAACTGCCGTACCTCCCTTTCCTGCGCATGTATAAGGTTTCCGCTGTTCCCTTCTCCACCTGTCACACCGACACCTCGTGGAGATGCCGCAGGTGGAATAGGGCACAGCGGAAGGCTATGCACAAAAAGGTGTCTCATGTAGTGAGGGCATCAACACATGACGGTAAAATAGCACCGCGATACTTAATTGCACGTTAGCTCTATTGAGGACTGCTTTTCCTCCTCTCTTCCCTCACCCCTTCCTCAAACCTTCTCTACTGCCCTCCAGCTGCCACAGCAGCACCATATAAAATGAATGACTATGTGCTCGGTAGGGGCTTATATAGCCGTTGCGGTGTTATCACGATCATCTCATTGCAAAACATTCGTAGCCAAAGTACTGCGAGCTTCCCAATTTTGATATGGAGTGTTCATAGTAGGCGATCGTACGAGCGATCAGGCGATCAGGCGAGTAGTCGATTAGGCGTGTAGGCGAGTAGGCGATAAGGTAAGGATACGTATTGATCTGTTGCTCCGCCCACTGAGTGATCGCCTACACGCCTAATCGCCTACTCGCCTACTCGCCTACCCGCCTATTCGCCTACAACGTCCTATGGGCGGAGCGATGTAATCAATACGTATGTAGTCTTCACCGCCTAATCGCCTAATCGACTACTCGCCTACTCGCCTACTCGCCTATTCGCCTAATCGCCCAATCGATTCGTATATTTTTCTTATGGAAAGATCGCCTAATCGCCTACTCTCCAACTATGAACACTCCATTAGCGGTTTGTTTATTCCAATGAGTTCCTTATCACTTCATTGCGGACGGACAGACGGACATACTTTCATACATACATACATACAGACACACATACATACAAACCGACACACCAAGTTAGCGGTTTATAGAATAGAAGGATATCTCTGAAAAACTCCGAAAGCAGTGGGCGATCAATACTGCTTGATGTTCAACCGTATCAATTGCTTTCTTGAAGTCAGTGAAGAGGTAACATAGAGGGGTAGCGGTAACATAGCGTTATTCTCGACATCGTTCTGTGAATTGAGAGACCACATAAATTTGATCGATGGAGGAAAATCTTATGCGTTATTCTCGACATCGTTCTGTGAATTGAGAGACCACATAAATTTGATCGATGGAGGAAAATCTTTCACGGAATCCTGCTTGCTCTCTACACGTTCATATTGAGATTCTGTCGAATGCGGTCCAATATAACCGTGAATAGACCTTCACCACTGATAGAAGGGCTACTGGGCGATAACTGGCCAAGACGTCACGCGGTCCCTTCTTGTGAATCAAGATGGTTTGTGAACCCAGCCAGTCCTTCGGAACAGTTCCAGACGCAAGTACTTCCACAAATATTTCTGCTTGAGGACGGTTAAGGAACTCTCGCCGGCATTTCAGGTGTTCTGTTCGAATTTGGTCTGGTCCAGGTGCTTTCCCACTTTTCCTCTCACGTATGGCTTGTGCCACTTTCGATTCGAAAACTCGCCAGTTTTCTTTTCCCGATGCATCGACTTCATCTTTGAATAGCATAGTTTAAGACTGAACTTGCACTTTGGTAGAGAACAAGTTTTGGGGAAGCTTCGAATTTCTTCTTCCATACCTTTACAGCTTCGGACAACAGAGCTGTCCGTTGATCAAATCTCGGTAGTCTTTCTTGACTCTATAACGTATAGCCTTGTTCAGCACGGTCCGGGCAACAGGGATCATGGTTTCTCCTAATTCCTTTCGCGTGGCTGCATTTGCAGGGTATCGGCACTCAATCGTTGTCGTGGTTCACTCCAAACGCGTTCTGAAGCATTTTTTTTTACCAATAGCAGAAATCACCTTTTCGTATCTTGTATGTAAACTTCCATTTCGGGCTACGAAATCTGTATTGAGGGCAAGCGCTTCCAGCATTTCTCTAGAAAGTACTTATCGAGTTTGTCGCGAGCGATATGCAGCCATTCTTCTCCATTCTTCTTTGAGATTTATGACTATTGCTGCACGGACTAGACGGTGATCTGAACCGAAGTTGAAGTGCAATTCTCCAATAACTGTAACGTTATGAAAAATTCGAATGCGATCGTGAGAAAGGAATTGATTTTGTGGAATATCTGTCTATTCGGAGTATGATATGTCCATCTGCGTCCTTGACGTTTTGGAAATATGAGTTCGCCACCAGTAATCGACACCTTTTACTGAATTGAGCCAACGCTTCTCCGTGTTTTTTTCGGCCTGGAATGCCAAATGGTCTCACGAAAATTTCCTCCAGGTTCCCCTCGGCCAAGGTGGGCGTTGAAATCTCCAGAAGAAACAACATAAGTTCCTTCTGAAGAACTGGCTGTTGCTTTTTCAATCGGATCGTAGAATTCTCCACAGCGTCATCTTTATAAGATCCGGTGGGTGCGTAGACTGACAGTATCTTCATCATGCTCTCTCGATCCGATTCGAGCACAAGCATCGCTATGCATTCAGAAAAAAACTCCATAATAGGCACCCCTTGTGCCAGACGTGGTGCTATAACGAAACCGACTCCACCGATTTTTCGGTTACTTGAAGCGGCTCCCAAATTGCATTCATGAGCCGTGTGCCATCTCCACTTCGCTCTTTCGAATCTTAACCTTTCCTGCACGCATGCCACGGCTATCGCACATCTATCCAACTCTGACACCATTTGGTCATTTGGCTATCGTTTACAAGTCCTCGAGTGTTGATGGTTCCAGTATTTAAGAAACTGTTGGGCAGATCGCTTGCCGTGAGATTCTTCCCCCTCTGCCGTTGTCCTCTCCGCCAGGGAGAACGGTGACCGCACGGTAAGGGTACATTTTCTTCAACTTCACTCGTAAATGCTGATTGCTTGGACTTACACCTCACCGCCTAGCCAAAACTGGCGGTAATCCACTGTCGGAAGTGGACTGTCCAAGAGGGGGCCGTTTTTAGCCTCACTCGACACATCATTGTTAGGCGACAACGAGTGATCTTCATCGAGTGAGTTTACACCATCCCACCACTTCGAGGCAACGGGGCTGGGAATGGACAAACAGACATACGTACATACAAATCGACACGTGCATGCACCAGATTAGCGGTCTAGATCAGAAGGATTGAGAGAACTTCCATTATTATCGAGATCTTAAGGAAGTCACCGTAAAGCATGTCATTGCAGATATACAGCTCTCGTACGAGGAACGCCATCATTAGTGACGCCTTTGCCGCTGCTGTTGTAGACCAAGTCAGCTATAAAACAGTGCTGAATCTCATTGACTACATGAAACAGGAAAAGGTGCAATAGTTTCGAACGGTTTCAGCAAAAAGACCCATTCACCACTTCAGTTTATTTAATGTAAGGTTTAGGACTACATTCCTTGGTCTGTGGCACTTACCGGACTTGATTATATAGGAAGTCATTTCCAACACGAACAAGATTTAGCGTTTTTCAAAGTAAGCACGCAAATGAACGTTATTTTAACAGACTAAAAATCCTTTATTCACTTAACAGGGAAAATCAAATTGATCTGTGTTTCAGAGTTACATGAGAAAGCTTTTAAAACCCGTATATAAAGCCCGCTTCTTCCGAGATGTAGCAGAAAATTACAAGAATAACGACTATTTCCAAGAAAGGTGTGGTACTCCCTTGGAATACGGCATTTATTCGGTAGCTCAATTTGGCTACTGTTACGTTTAGTAAATGTCAGGTTATGGAGACGGCGTGTACACGCCCGAATGCGGCAAGCACCGCGTGCGACATGGGCCGACTGTCGCGAGCGCAATGATAATACGTTGACGGCATCGCGATGCGCATACCCTTCTTGTATAGATCACACCATTACGTTCGTTAACGTGTTAACAACAGTAAGCAAGCTCAATATACGCGTTTCGTATGAAAGTCATATTTTGGGTGTGGGTTTTCTTGGCCTTCCTGAATTAGGAATCTTTCTCGCTGTTGCCAGGACCTAATCGTTCCATTCTCAGCAACTTCAAGATGAGTATAATCGGATCTTACTGTGAGGCTGATGCCGACGAGTGCACTGCGAAATATGTGAACTTCTTCGAAGAGGAAGTTCTTTCGAAGTGTGGAAATGGCTTGCAAGCGAGCTCATGTGTCAAGTGAGTGTACTACATACTCTCGAAACATTACTATTAGTCTCATTTACCTTTTGGTTCATGTCCCATTATTATTTCTTGAAGTTCCTTACAGGGAATTTTGTGTTTTTCTTTTTAAGCTGTGACTGGCTGCGAAATAGCCTTCAAAGAAAGGGGCGCTATCGCAAGATACGGGGCATCATTTAGTACTAACCATAAGCATAGACGGCGGCAGGAGCATCAAGGAAAATGAAACTTGCTAACGTATGCTAGAGTCTCTGCTGCCCTGCTTAAGGCTTGGTCGCCAAAAAATGTTTCGCGTGCTTGAAATGCAGTGCCACCACGATGCCCTCATACTTGCGACAGCGCATGGAAAAGTTGGATAGCCTGAATATGTTTTACCCGATCATCATCGAAAAACGAGGGTGCAAAGAAGTGTGACAGCAAGGAAACCAAAAGATTGCCTCAAAAGGATGTTCTTATTCTAACAATTGATTTTGGCGCCAAGGTCACATTCTGCTTACTGGGCATCGGAGTTCCGGTCCCACAAATGGCATCATACAGAGCAATATCATGAACCGTCTTAAAGACAGTATACGATCAATTCAGATGAAACATTCGCTCGGAAAAACGCTCTATTGGAATTACAAGCGGGTGATAGAGAAAACTGACCAGGAAAGGATTTTTGGTCGGAGTCGCCATATGAAACGTGACATGCATCGCGATGTGTGGCTTCGGACGCTGATCTCGAATCTACTTCCCAAATCTGCCAAACGATTGGCTGAACTGAGCTACGGAGGTTTTTTTGTTTCCCATGCAGTTTAACACAGTCAGGAGTCGGCCTCAGCAGTAGCGGCATTCAAGGTAAAGCATAGCGGAACAGCTGTTGTGGGCTGGTGGCCTAGTGGTCACAGCTCTGTGCTCTCGGTCTGGAGTCCAGTGGTTCGGATCCTGGCGGGCCTTTACTTTTTGCATTTTCTGTGACTGACCAGTTAGTTGTAATGGAACATGATTTTTTCATCCACGGTCAATCCTTCTTTCCTTTTCGATGAGCTTGAGATCACTGACTTTGAGATTTTTCCCAACTTACGACGCGCTAGATAGGGTTAGGGCGCGCCAGCATCCGTAGCGCATGCTTCGGCCGTTTTTGAGTGAAACAAATGTGATCTTTTCTTATTAAGGAAGCCAAGTTGGAGCTGGGACCAATGTTCAGAAAAATTTGAGGATTTTACAAAACCTTGACAAAGTGGACGCATCACTTGTACATCCCTCTAACCGGTAGGCCCAGAGGCGACCTATTTTCGACGACCCTTCGTATTTGAAAATAATACCATTTGAGTGCTGGGATAATGCAAACAGAAGTTTCAGACATTTTCCCAAACACATTCTTCAGAAAAGTAGCCGGTTTTTATTTCGTCCTAGGTTTTAATGATACGGTGGTTGGTTTGGCCGAAATCTCAGATTTGGCTGCAAATTTGGCCCTGGACGTATTTTCATTTCCAGAACACAAGTATCACACCTGTTTGCTGCAAAAACGTCTGCCAAGAGTTCTGCGGGCTCCATTTGCCGTCATTAGCAAGGAGCATACAAACTAGTTTGGATCTCTACGCAAACTCTTGTACGGGTAATCGTAGGCAAGCTTTGATCAAGTAACATAGTAGAGAGGTTTTTTCAACCATGCTGCCGCGGAGGCAAAACGGAAAACACGTCAAGGAATCGAACCTACGACCTCTCCCCGTGAGCCTAGACCACTACCACTGCACTATTTTGCTTCATAACTCTGTTCGGAAAATCGTTTGGCAGATTAGGAAAGCATATTCGAGTGCAGCGTTCAAAGTTACATCCAACGGTGTGTGTCACATTTCATATGGGCACTTCGACCCATCATCCTGTCTTGGTGAATTCAGCTCATTTCGCTGAGGGTTTAGCAATCCAGCTCACTTCTCTGAGCGTTTAGCCGCTGGAGAGAAGATTTGAACTGTAGTAAAGCCTAGGACAAAAGCAGGTTTGATTACGCAGATGGACACTTGAACAGCTGAAGGCTAGGCCTCTTAGGCGGAGCGGGAAAAGGATAGCACCGCCATGAGAAAACCTCTTTTTGCATGCTCAGAAATCTTGGTTTGCCCTCAATTAGATACATCTGTTCATGGACTGCAAAACTGCTTTGGAACTTTGTTAGGAATTTGTATTCGCCTCCTGGACCATGACTTCTGTTCCCATCTCTTTTAAACGGTCGCAAGCAACCTGCTGCGTATTCATAGCAACACTCCCAGATCACGATAACTCCTCCACGAAGTATCCTTTCTCAAACAATGAAGGGGGCGGGCTATGTGATGTACGAAGTTGCTTGCTCCATGTCTTCACTAGCACGCGCATATTCTAATCAGCCGCAACGCCATAGGACACACGGCATATCATAAGGTGCGCGCGAACTAATCGTTCAAATACTAGAACTATTCACCAAACGCTGACTTTGCCAGACCCTAACGTCATTGTCCCCCACTTGAGAGCCGCCACAATGTCAGATCTGTGATACTCGGGTGCTTCTCTATCCCAGCCACTGAATAATATTTTTTGATATGACTTCTGCTGGAGGTGTTGTTTAATAGTGTGTAAGCTGTCGGCTAACATAATCCAAGAGTGCCGTCATGTTTCCGCGCGCCAAATGTTTTCCTGCCATATGTAATTCGCTAAGTATGTCTGTGTGTGTCTGCTTGTGTAGTGTATGTGTGTTTATGTTGTGTGTTGTGTGTGTGTGTGTTGTGTGTGTGTTATGTGTGTGTTGTGTATGTGTGTTGTGTTTGTATTGTGTGTGTTGTGTTGTGTGTGTGTTGTGTGTGTTGTGTGTGTTATGTGTGTGTATGTGTGTATTGTGTGTGTTGTGTGTGTGTGTTGTGTTGTGTATGTGTCTTGTGTGTGCGTGTGTGTTGTGCATGTGTGTGTGTGTGTGTGTGTTTGTCCATCTGTCACAAGATTTATAGCTCGCGTCGCAGCAGTCGTCAGGGGCTGATTTCAAGATACGATATAGGAGGTCGGACGAGAACGTTTTTTGCAGGTGGTAGGAGGTGATAAGATTCGATAAAGGCTGATAGGGAGCGTTAGAAGGCACATGTCCCGTAATTCGTTGCATGTGTCCCAGCAGCATTCGAGCGTTGGCTTCAACGTATGACGGCGGCATTAGAAAGAAAATGTCACAAATACATAGCTCGCGTCGCAGCAGTCGTCAGAGACTGATCGAGATATGATATAGGAGGTGGGATAGTAGCATTTTTAGCGGGTGACAGCAACTGATAGAAACTGATAAAGGCTGATAAGGAGCGTTAAAATGCAGTTGTCACGAAATTCATTGCATGCGTTCCAGCAGCATTAAGGCGTTGCCTCCAACACATGGTGTAGTGGGTGAGACGGGAACATATTTGAAGGGTGACAGAATCTGATAACAGCTGATAAAGGCTGATAAGGGGTGTCGAAGCGCAATTTTTGAACAGTTGATCAAGCGTATCCCAACTGCAGTGAGGCGTTTGTTTCAGCAAGTGATGTGAATGATGCAACGGGAAAATATTTGGTGGAGGAGAGATAAGGGCGGATAATGCGCCGAAAGCAAATTTCACGAGAGTCGCAGCGTGCGTCCCATCTGCAGTGAGGCGTTGGTCTTACCAAATGATGACATGGTGGGACGGGATCATGTTTGGTGGGGGCAGAAGGGATGATGGCTGACAATAGCGAAATAATATGCGTAAGAACATAGAGGTCCTCAAGGCCGAATTATAGATAACGCAGTTCATCCCAGTACCATTTCATGCCATTTAATCGCTTCTTAGAATGCTAAGAATGTAGAGAATGTTCGGTGGATGTTCTAAGAAATACGGTAATAAATTCTGAGTATTTCCATTTCAACACCATTGACGTCAACCATTGTTCGACTGCTAAATTATCCTGACATTCGGTGCGTGGTGATTGTTTACAGACACCACTTTGTCTGCCCTAAACCGCGCGTATCAAACTGTGAGCTTTAGCAAAATGGCGTAGGAAACGGTCAGCTAATTCATTTCACGACGAACAAATTGTTTAGTGGTGCTAACGCTCCACCGGCTATGCACTTCAACCGGCGCCCTTCGTTCCATGCGTGCGGTAGCGTGGGGAGCTAAACTGGTTAGGTACATTTCATTATGTCCACTGTTCTTCTCAACTACCTTGCACCATCTCGCGTTTGGGCAATTTTGGCCATTTCACTACGTGCGACGGGCACGAGGCCGCCTCTCGCAAAAACATGAGGCAAGTGGTGGCCTCACCTCATTTGCGTGGACTTCGATTGGTGAATACACAACATGGATGAGACGAAATTCTTTTAGTAATCTACAGTGTCAAGAACTATCCAGAGGTAGAGTGGTGGAGTTTAATGAAAAGACGTGAGCAAAAATGGTAAAGAAAAATTTGTTAAGCCTAGCTGCAGTGACCGTGTGAAGCAAGGTCACCTAAGTTCTTCAACAGGAATACATGTCTTGTCTTACAATGAGTTCTATATCGGTTTCTCTTTTTTATTTATATATTCATGAAACAAAAAGAAAACGTAAATAAAGCGGACTGAGTGGCTTGTGTGGTTTGAAAAACCCACTCTTGAATTGGAGCATATTTGACCAGCATATTTGTGGACCACTATGTCTGTTTGGATAAGGTTCCTTCTGTAGAGTTAATCTGTGCCCTACACCCATTACGATCATTTTTTTTACGAATGCGAGGCAATTTCAGTCTGAGGTTTGTTGAAAGCAGGCCACATATAAGTCCCGCGCCATCCCACATAGCCTGCGAAACCTACGAAGTGCGGGAGGTATGGGTCCTGACTGTCATCAACCTGGTGTAGGTATTGGTTAAAGCGAGAGAAGAAACGTTGAGTAGGACTCTAATGGAGAAAAGGGGGGAAGAAGTCACCAAAAGTGAATGCTCCTCTTCCAACAGCATCTTAGGTGCCTATAGCACTTCTTTGAACATGCGAACAATCGCAGTGAGCTCCAACGATTATTTGAAGTGCATTCTAAACTTAATAAACGCATGTCCGATTTTTGGCCACTCTGGATGCTGCACTGCATTGCTGTCTCCGAACACATTTATTATCATAAAGCAGTTAATCTTTTTTTCAAATTTATGAGGCAGTTCTGGTCTGATATTCGTCTTTTCGATACCGTTGTGTCATTATTTTTGAAGGATTCCTGCTCCTCACAGAAGTGGTGCTTATTGCTATGGCGTCAAGAAACTCGGAGATACGGCATATGATAAGGTAAAACATTTCCAAGTAATATTGGCATGGATAATGCAGAAGAAGTTCAGATCCCAGAAAGTCCAGGTTCACGATTAATTGACTTCGGGCCAGTATTTTCTTCGAATTGCGAACAAATTACATAAACATATAAAACAATTCATAACAAGTAAACAGAGAGAATCTCAAGATTCAGAATTTTCTATTATCCACAAAAACATTGAATTTAGTTCCTGGAAGATTTCCGCCATTAAAGGCAAAAG
Source organism: Teladorsagia circumcincta (assembly GCA_002352805.1). Lineage (NCBI taxonomy): Eukaryota > Metazoa > Nematoda > Chromadorea > Rhabditida > Trichostrongylidae > Teladorsagia > Teladorsagia circumcincta. The sequence continues at coordinate 232,775 of KZ345013.1, forward strand.
TCGGGCTCAGTATGGGGTATTATAAGGAATCAAATTGAGTATGGAGATGCGAAATGGAATGACAGTAGGGAAAAAAACGAAAAGAAACCGCCGACAAGGCCGTAAACGGAATTCCCTACCCCACTAGCAGTGGAGGAAGCCGGCTTGGAAGAGAGGCACGTCCAAACGAGTTTTCCGATTATGCCAGCCGTTCTATCGGTTGATACTACACTCAACCCGGCTGATTTCACTCATTATGCCAGCCACGCACCACTTCCGAGGGTGGGCGGTCGGAGCGCGGATAGGCGGCGGGAGCGCTAAATACATGCCCTGGGGCCTTATTACGGCGCCTTTTGGGATTCTAAGCATGGCAACGTCTCTGTGGGTGCGTAGCCATGCACAGAGACGACCAAAGGGACTGGTTTGGCCCACCGAGCGTGACTTGTGGCTTTGAATGTTCTATCTCCAAGTGGCCTTCCAGAAGACGAAAGGACAAACATTTCATCTGCGCCACGTAGGCTCACGTTGCTAAACGATTCGCTTGAATGCACCTTTCGTTCTTACTTTGGAACAGTTTAATCCAGAAAATATCCTACCGTTAAGAAGACAAGTCCCTACATCAGCTGTTTGATGTTTTCAGGAAGAAGTCTGATTACCCGTCAGACCAGTCAGTCTTTTTGATGCTCCGCTGGGAAGCTCACCTCTGTGAGACACGGAGGTCTCGCTAAAAAATCTAATAGTGCAAGAAACATGGTTCCCGCAGTTTCGTACAGTGTTCCCCGAACGTATAGGGACACCCTATTTTCTTCAGTATCTCCATAATGGGGAATGATTCCTCTTTGAATTTTCACCAACAATACACTATCAGAACAGGGTATAAGTAAACACGTTAACTTGGAAAAAAATCTTGAGAATTTTTATGGTTTTTTCTCTAAAATTATGGCATCGCAAAAGTATAAGGACGCTCGTTTCTCCTGCAGTCAGGGTCAACCGTCCGTTGGACAAAGTCCAACGAGGGGGGTCGTATTTGGCCGACCGAAAGGGGGGGGGGTGTCGTATTCGCAAAGTTCAGCGTCGCAATACAGAGG
>KZ345013.1:241874-259215 GCA_002352805.1 Teladorsagia circumcincta
TACATACATACATACATACATACATACATACATACATACATACATACATACATACATACATTCATACATACATACATACATACATACATACATACATACATACATACATACATACATACATACATACATAACATAACATAACATAACATACATACATACATGCAAACCGACACATGAAGTTAGCGCTTCATAAAATAGAAGGATATTTGTTTCCCGACAGCATAAAAACGATTTTAAACATCTTGTAAACTATCACTGAATCAAAACAGGCCAACTCAAGGACGCACCGTGTGCTTCACACCCCTTCATATTTGTGGACTCATTTGAAAGGCAAATATCCGTCAGAGATTGTGAATTTGAATTCTTTGTCCTTGTCGTTGTCGTAATAAACCACCAAGGTAGCTCGAAATTACAACGCTACCATTTTGAACCATGGGGATTTTACGTGTGGAATGAAAAATCACTGGAAATGTTGGGTCGCGCATTAGCAGCTTGCATTGCATCGATCGCTCCTTGATGTTCGTGTTTTTTGGGGTCTTCCGACGATGGTGTTGTATCCTCAAAATGGACCACCATTTTCTGATCACCAGCTAGACCAGCTAGGAAATTTGAAATACTACCCTTGAATAAGGTTCATGTACTATATTCACGTAATAATTAACGCGAGCGTGAGCTTATGCCACGCATTTTGGGTCATGCGCGGAATCCCAGAATGAATAACCGCAATGGGTGCGAATCCTTCATAAATTACTTCTTGTCCTTTGCGCCACATTGTGAGCTACTGATGCGAACACTGAGACGTGCATTTCTGAAGTATGGCTCTTACACAAAGACTGCACAGTGTGTCTCCGTTACTAACCATAACTAATCTGGGTGGAACTGCTCTACTCTTGCGATGGTGGACTGGGTGAGTATATTCCCCTAGTTCGTGATTTTCGCTAGTTCCCCTTAATGTTCCGTCGGAAGCGCTCGGGAGAGGAGGCGTTTGACTGTTTAAAGGTCGCACCTCATACCTTGAGCAATCTTTAGGCCTTTGAGGAAGACGATCTCGTCGAAATGTTAGGTCACTAATAAAGTTTCACCTAAAAACCTCGTTGGCAGAAGTATAACATTTATAATTGCTTCAGTCGATCTCCAGGATTCTGAAGAAGACAAAACGGTCGAAACGGAAGGCCAGCAAATGAAATTTCTATCTTGAAAACCTTGTTTGGCGTACAGTGTACACACAATCACGGTATTGGACACTGCGTTTCATAAATGTAGGTCCACCCCAAATTTTTGCTACTACAAGCTTGCTGTTCATTTTTAAAATATGTTGGTATTATAGATGCATTCCCCATAACGAAAAACCCCGAATGTTTTCCCGAAGAATTTTCTATCGGAAGTATCCTGAATATCTTTTCCTGACCGAATCTTCACCGTTGCACAATTACTGAGCCATTGTGAGAAGTTCCCATTTCTGATCATTTGTGGAAGGAATTCGAGAAGCGTGTGTATGAGTGAGCTTACTCGATATCGAGCTGATCACGACTCGTGCTACTCGCTCAAGTCAGGGCGCTTACTGAGAACTTAGTGAGGAAGAGAATCGCTGACCATACGAGTCGGTCTCACACGGTTGAAGCAATTATGAAGGGGACTCCCATGAGGGCGGAAAAAGTGTGGTATTAGAGCAAAAGCTGCTTCCTAATCAGGACTAAAGAAGAATTGAGCGTTTTTTGTCGAACTCTACGGGGAGCTTGAACGAGGTCTGAGCTGAAATGAGGCTTTCCGTGAGAAAAACCACTATGTTCAGTAACTGAGTGAGCGGAAACATCACCAGAAGATCGGCGAAGCGTATCCCAAGATTGTTGAAGCGCTACATGATCGCAGGTCTCAAATTCGTCCAAGAAAACGCCTCAAGTGATTGGGTAAGGATGCATTTAGTACGACACCTCGCAATCTTTACCTCTGTTTCCTCATTTCATGTTCCCGGCGATCTGAGCGGCGTAAAAAAGTTAGGTTTAGGTAGACGTGACAGAAGAGGATGGTACCGGTGAAGTCTGCTAAATCGTCGCTAAATTCGAGGCGACGTAATTTCGGAGGAGAAGCCCTTATGGCTTTTACCTTTTTTTGTGCGGCTGAACAGCAGGAACATGTTTTTGTTTTCTATCATGTGGATTCTGTAGAGTTCCATATAGTCCTTGGAAAGCGACTTTCCCCATTTGTTCGACAACGCCGTCTACGCTGCTTGATTTTTACGCGCAATAGTGCGGCCATCCATGCTATCCATGCCACGACAGGTTGGATACAGAAAAATGGAGAATTTTTGAGCCTTCATTCTGAAGGAGGTCCGCGGCGAAGCAAGGCAAAATTTTACAATCAAAGAAGTAAACTGTCCATTATCAGCGATTGTACAAATTTGGATCCCATTGCTAGCTAGCTTGGCTGCAAGCATGCCAATACGCATTAGTGAGGTCCATACGAACAATGGAGGACAACCCCATTATTGAGAAATTGTAGTGTTCTTTTTGTTGTAAAAAGTTTACTCGACAAATGATGTGTAGTCATGTTTGCGAAACGCTGAAAATATGCTCGGAAAAAGATGTTTTAATAATCCTAAATCGAAATTCCTTTAGAAGAAGAGTACAGTTTTTTTTGCTATGAGGAATCTATTGGTTACAGCAATATTCTTCAAAAATGGACAGCAAGTTTGGACTAGCGTAAATTTAGGGTGGACCTATATTTATGAAACGCAGTGTATTCCGTCTCAAGGCGACCTTAGCTGTACAGCAGGGCTGTCCTTCAAACTTCTTTACTTGGAAATTTGTAATAAAGTTGTTGCTGAGCGGTTCAAAGCACAAGCTCTGGGAACGATCCTCTTCGGTCTGTAAGCTAGACACCTAGAGCATAATCACAGATGTGGCACTCCTCTGAATGTTATTGGATGTAAGCTGCAGCCAGCTGCAATGTTTTCCGCCCGCAGCAGACTTCTCTGTCGCCTTGTCTTCCATAGTGCTCTCTCCCCATTCTCTCCACGCTTCTGCGCTCAGTCTGTACTTGCTTTAGTACAGCCACAGTACGAAGGTGAGCAAGTCTTCAAGGCAACTGTCCCAGAAAGGTTCGGGCTGCAATCCCCTCGTCGCAAGCACGCCCACCTCGAAGTCGCTCGATTCTGTTCTAGCGGCTTTCCGAGGTGAGTTTTTGATCGATCACACTTCTTATGTTCTGACTAGGGCAGACATCGTTCCACACAATTAGCGTTTAAGGTAAAAACTGCTGGGACTGTTGCTGTACCTTAGCAGTGTTTGACTGCTGCTTTTCTTTTTCCTTACTGCTGCTTCATATCGAATACGTTTATAATCGTGCGCGAGAACTACACAGATCTGATCCTGATGCATGCCTCTGATTTTGATAAATTCCTTTGTTGTGAAGATTTCGCAAGTTATTGAGGGCTAAAAATATGATGAACGTGCTGCTTAACGAGCAGCCGATCCGTACGAGAATTCGCTTCTTGGATATCCCGATATACCTACAAGGAGAGGACTCTATTGTATTTGTCCGCCAATTGAAAAGCTGTATAACATCTGTCGAGGTGGTGGACATGTTGGAATCCTTCTACTGGGAGCCTTCGTCAGTTTTGAAAACGGAAAGACCCAACGGACCTCAGAGCCACGAAAAAGCCGGAGCTTTCCATTATGTTAATGCTGGTCCTAGGTTTGTGGAGGTTCTTGGTTTAAAAAAAAACCTTATTTGAAATATCAAATTACGACCGTTAGGCACATTGTAGGAAGCGCCACTAACAAACCCGGTGCCCTTTCCATGATCCTGTAGATATGAGCATATCCGCACTATAAGTATTTTTTGGGTGGAAGTAGTGATTTTCTTTGTTCGTTAACAAATGCGATGTTAATGTACTTAAAGCAAGATTCCCAGATCATATTTGTGTGTACACCGCTTTCGATAGAGTTGTGATGCCCAGCTGACTGAGACGAAACATGAAGCAAAGAAAACCGTCGATGAAGTCATCATCAAGTATCCCCTCTCAAGCATAGAAGGGGTGGGCCGGACTAGTTGTGTGAACTTGCTTGCTCCATGGCTCCACTAAGCCGCGCGTATTTGAATTCGCCGCAAAGCCGTGATACGCGCGGCGTATCATGGGGTCCGTGTGAGGTATCTTGTCCAAATACTGAGATTCGTCGACAAATGCTGGATTCGTAAGACTCTGGCGCCACTGTCACTTTCGAGCCGCGATAACGGCACATCTGTGATAGTGTACTCTATCTCACCCACTAAACAGATCCTTCAACACTACTTTTGCTAAACGTGTTGTTTTACCTTCAATAAACTTAATGTTAATAAACTATCACATATGTATGATTCGCACTGTTCCCGATCTCTTCAGCTCTGAAAATTTCTAATATGGAAAGGCCAGTCAGTGCCTTCAGATTTGCTCTATAACCCAAAAGAGGATATACGAGTACTGTAGAATCCATACGGCTTCATTCCGAAAAAGTACCACTGAAAGCTTTTCTTGTCACAATAATCACCATTAACCAGTCCATTATACTGGGTTTGCTCCGACTAACAGTCATGGTTTGATGTCCAAGCGGTTATATGTATGCCTAGAAGATGCAAACATTGTGCCCCACGGTTGTTATTATGAAGTTAACAAACAACTGTTGCGCCAATTCTTGAAAAAAATCACACTTCTTGGTTGATTTCGAAATTCCAAGGACAACCATGTGCATCTACAGTGCATACCAAAAGTATGTGGACACCATATAATCGATTCTCAGAAGTCGACTAAAGACGATTTCCGCCACGTAACCAACACAATTCAACTCCTCGTGGTCGATAACCTACAATGACAAATTAGGCAAAAGATTTCGTTCCAATTTAGCAAAGTATTTTTGATTGATATTTTCTTCTTTGTATCAAGATTATGTGGATACTTTGCGAAAAACAGTAATGTCTTCAGTATCAAAGACTGGTAGGCTTACCGAAGGTTCTAATGAATTCAAGCATTATGTTTAGCATGTTCTAAACTAGGCTACCAATACCTGCTCCCTCGAACTCTTCCTACCCACATAATTTCACCATCTTGTTGGCCTCTCGAGGTGCTACTTTTTCGTTCATTGGCTTAGAGGCAGTAAACCTCCATCCTCCAACCTTTTCAATGACGTTGTGGTCTGAGGAATACGCCAGCGAATCCAGCACACGAATCCATTGCGTTTGCCCCATTGCCAAATGCAATACATGTCGGGAATCTCCCCTTAAGCTTGCTGCAGAACAAGTGTTTTGTGACGCTGGCTTCTCGGAAAAGGTTGAAGTCGGGATCCAAGGACCTCGTTATAATCTTATATTGCCTACCTGACATGTTAACAAGTCGATCTCCAATCTTCCTCTCTTTTGAAACCAACTTAGACAATTGCTGAGCCCCTTCAAAATGTCTCCGCTACATCTACATCACTTTTTCTCACCAGTCAAGGTTGTGTAAGGTAGAAGTTCCCACAGAGCTGCATTTATTTTAATCTTGTCATTTTCACAAAACCGCTGTCTGTCCGGGTTCAACGTCCTAGTTTTTTTACGAATGCGCAATCCAACTTTGCCATCCAGTCCTGAGCATCCATACACGAAGCTTTTTTCATGTTCCCTCGTGTCATGTGCTCACTGAATTGATGGAACACCGAGTGGTCTTTTTTATAAAAGGGAAAGTCATTCAAGCGCGAAGTGGATAGCAGACCAGTCAAATTTGGAGACAGTGCAGTCTATTACTATGTTGTTTTGAACGAGTAACGAAAGAGAACTAGCATCAGTCAGTGTCTAGGTCTTAGCATCAGGATTCTGGATCTCCTCTCTTACATACGAGGACGTACGGCAGGGTGACGTGCGATTCCGTAATTGGAAGGTTCAACAACATATCTTAGCTTGATTCTTCAAAAAAAGGCGTGTCGTGACGAGGAGCAGTGCTAGAATAAGTAGCAAAAGAAAAAGTAAACCTAGGTTAGGAAATTGGTGCAGAAAGTTGATCTATCTCAGGGTGTCCACATACTTTGGATATGAAGAAAAAATTTTCCAACAAAATTAGCTGGCTAAACTGGAATGGAATCTTTTGCCCAAATTGTCATTGTAGGTTGTCAACCACGGAGAGTTGAATGATGAAGGTTTCATGGCAGAGGAAGTCCTTAGATGGCCTTGAGAATCAATTTTAGGGTGTCCCCACACTTTTGATACGCACTGTTTCTTGTTCCTACTAGACGTTCGTGCCGCTCTGACTATTCTTTGAGTTATTATGTGTATTTGAGTCACAGTCACCCTTAGTGAATGTAAAAAATATTGACTTGTCACGCGCTGATGTTTTACCCTATTTTGTCTAATGTTCTTAAGGTATCAGAAACTGGACGTTCAAAGGCTATCTCGTCATGTGTTTTTTTCAGTTTTCACCATGACCATACTATATTATCACGCGTGATTGGGGAATGCCTGAGCAGGGGTTATACCGAAGCACATTTTCAAAAGGTATGGTTTTGTGGTCGTCTCAGAACTACAATCGCGACCAGCTCTGCCCCTAAAACTCCAAAAGTGCAACTGGTCGATTGGAGTGTATTCACTGCTTCACATGACTGTACATCCACCAATGTGTTTTCAAAAGCTTTTTTCCAAAAGGTTATTCGACGAGGACTTCGAATGGCGATGCAGTAGGTGTAAATGAAAAATCGCATAGTTCTTCTATCACCACGCTCTAATTTGAAAACAAAAAAGAATTCTCAGGAGTCTTTAGCAATAGTCGCTCTAGCCCATCTCACAAAATTCTACATCCATCTCATACTTTCTTGTTACTTTGCATTTTTGCTTAATCGATTTCTTTGTTATTATATAAATATATTCTTCAGATTACAGCAAAATTAAAATCGTTATTGAAAATCAAAAAGAGGCAAAATGTGACAAAAATAGTGGAAGTATTGTGGACAGTCAAACTACGCAAACTCTGGGCAAAAGGTATTAGGTTGTCCGGAAATTAATGCGGGCTTTGATGTGACATACTCTATGAGACATTTTTGTGGGTAATTTTAGATTGATTGCTATACCGTTGCACATCTTTGAGAAGCCCATTCATTCGTTCTTATGAAGCTATTGGGTTCCAGAAGAACTCGTGCCTCAACTTTTTTTAAAGGTTCAAATCGAAGCCATCAAAGGATTAGTTTGAGCAAGTTCACTTCTACGAGTCGAAATTCGGAAACTGTGCTGCGCGGGCAGCTCGGAAAAGGTTTGCTGTGTGGGGCCAAGGATGTGCCAACAAGCGCACTCTGCACCTATGGTCACAAAGTTCTCAGAGGATAGAACTCGAAGTTCGAAGTAAAAAGGGTTTTGGGCGTCACTCTCATGTCGACGACAACCTCCTGAGGAGCCGGCAGAAGAAGATCACTGAATTAGGGCATCATGGCAAGCAGCATAAGCTGGAGCAGGCATAGCAAAAATTTTCGGGCGCCTGGAGAAACTTGGGAAGGTGAGAAAGCTGAACAAACGGGCACTGCATGAGCTGACTGAGCAGAAGCGAAGTCTTATTTAGGGCTCGCCACAACTCGTTTTATTCAACAAAATTATCCAAAATCCAAATCCATCAAAAGTTTTAGAACATTTCGTCACCTTCGACGAAAACCGGATTTTTTTGCAGCAGAATTAAGCAATTTTCCAAAAATCTAAGCAGCAACGAACATCAAGAACGTTTTTTAAAGCGAGAATTTCACAGAATGACGACTCCGGTGATGGAGTCACGGCCTTCCAAATAATGGTGCATCACAGCTCTGTGAACTAAAGTACAAGGTGTGACCATCACATCAACGTAATACGCCGGAAACAGCAATGTCTGTATCAGTGTCAGGAGAGGGAAAAGAAGCGTCCTCCATGTTGACGACCATCCACATGTTCCCACTCATTAGACCTCTGCCTCATCAACCTCCACTTTTGCAGCCATCTCGATAGCTTCTTGGGCTGAAAAAGATTTGAAAACCGAGACATGGCGAAAAAGACATCCGATGACTTCTGCGCTGCTGTGGTTTTTATATTCTGAGTTTCTGCATTAGTTCAGCTGCTTTTGTCAGGAAAGATGTGCAGTTTCCAGCTTTTTTATATGGCTGAAACTTTTGACTTTGAGCTGAGATATATTGCTTTGAAGACGGAGGTCAGAAACCAAACCTTAATATCCGGACAACCTAATACTTTGAAGCCGATAATTTTTTTGGGGATTTTGAGATTTCCAATAAAACCAGTTTGAACCTCCGTCAACTGCCGGAACCTTGCTTCCCTGGGATACGCTTTCCGCAGTACTCCTCTCCACCTGTGACCCCAAAATCCCGTAGAGGGGATGCGTTTCAAAGAAGATTTTTCATATAGTAGAGAGCATCACCGCAGTCATGACATAACGTTAGAAGCACACTCATTGCTGAGCTTGCCTTCACGGATTGGTTTTCCTTCTCTCCTCCCCATCCTCCTCCTCTTCTTCCCCTTCACTACCCTCCAGCCGCTCCTGCAGCACCAAATGGAATGACTGAGAATTCACTCAAGTAGGTATTTATATAGCCCTTGAGGTGATATCACAATCACGCCATCGCAAAACATTGACAGCGCAACCCCTGCGAGCTACCCAGATTTGTTAGCGGCTTGTTTATTCCATGAGCTTCCATATCACTTCATTTTCATTTTGCGGACGGACAGACAGACACACATACAGTCCATATCCCACAGTCAGGGTAGGCGTGTAAGCGGAAGTGACGTGGCTGCTGCCTGACTGATCGTATCAAATATTAGGTTGGTGTAAAAGTCTTGAGACACTGAGATTGTTCTAGAAGATGGAGCAATCTCAGTGTTACCGCTAGCAGTATTCAAGAAAGTCCCCGAGCCCTTCTTTTATAAAGCATGTCGCAATTGTTAGGAGGTCAACTTTGAGCGATCACCTTCCACGAATGGCGCCGCGGTTCATGTGCTCGTTCAGCTGCCTCCAGTATCAACTCTGCCCTCGGAGAGACCCTCGTCAGCCATGCGACAATTAGCCGTTTATTCGCTCACTTTCAATCTGGAGATACGATGCTCGACGACGATCCTTGCCCTGGGCGGCAGTTGTTATCGAAGACGATCGAATTCTCAGCGAAGTGATGAAGAAGCCGGAGGCTACGAGCAGGGAATTGGCGGAGCTTCTCGAGTGCGATCATAGCAACGTAGTTCGACCCGTTCACAAGCACGGTTACAGCAAAGTTTTTGCTCGATAGATTCCGCACCAACTGACCGACGATCTGCGTCACGCCCGTGTTTCAATCACCCAGTCCCTCCTCCTTACTTCCAATCGGAAGGAGTTTCTGCAGGATGTGACCGTGAATGAGAGCTGGACCTTTTACGACAACAACAAGAGGGTCGCTGTCTGGCTCCCGCAAGGAACTTGTCCACACGCGCAGCCCAAGCTAGGACAGCATTCAAGGAAGCTTTCGCTGTGCTGCTTCTGGGACTTGAGAGGAATGCTATACCACGAGCTGCTCCCTCAAGTCCAAATAGTCACGGCTACAATTTACATAGCCAGCTCCAGAAATCCGCTGATGCAATCAAAGAAAAGCGACTGAGAAGGGTTTCTGTCCATCTTCTGCATGATAACGCTCGACCTCGCGTGGCAAAGATCACGCGGTCTAAGCTACAGGAGATCGGCTGGAATACGGCCCCCCACCCTCCCTATTCCCTTGGCCTCGCCCCTTCTGACTGTCACCTTTTTAATCACCTCAAGCAATTCCTGGTCAAAAAGAAGCTCGCCACTTTCAGAGACCTCAAAAATACTGTGCTCGCTTCTACTACTCACAGCCCTACTACTAGTTGCTAGATGAATGTCATAGATAATGATGGTGATTATATAGTTTATTGAGTCAGAGTTTACATAATATTGTGAATAATTTCGAAACACGCATCCCAGTGCCTCAAGACTTTTGCACCAACCTAATATAAGAGCTAGTTTTGTTCTGCCACCAATGAACGCCACCGGCACAGGCCTCTTCCTTCAGCCGAGCTTTTTATAATCGAAATCATCATTGTTCCTCCTTTCAAGATTGAGTCGAATCTTCAAACTTCGTCACCAATATGTCTCCGAGACAAATTTATTTTCTGAAAACGGACACCACATTTATTTTTGGCACTGGGATCATTAACAACAGTTTCAAGATGTCGTGTATATGACCGGAACCCTCACGTACTCTTCCAGATGACTATTGAGTCGCTATCTCTCTGATACGCGCTTCGCTAATACTTTTGATTGTGAGTGACAGCAAGCTCTCTTTCTTTCAGCAGTTCAGAACCCCTGTAGCTTTGTTCGAAAAAAAGCGCACAGCAAATCGGGAGAAAGATTTGTAAACAGTTTCAATAGCCGTCACAAACATAACACTGCCACCATCCTCACGAGAAATTGACACTTAAGCCCCTTGCTTTTATGAAGATAGCAAAAAACCGAGAAACAAGCGTTTGTCTTGTCACTAATCCAAAAACCAGGAAGTCTGTAGGAAATTTGAATTCCCGCCGTGAAATTTTCACAACTGTTGACATTGGGAAATCAACACGTGCAAACTTGTTGAAAGAGTGACAGTGAACTGGTTCCACGTTGAGCCTTCTCAGAAACTTACATGTAGCTCTACAACCGCCATTCACTTCGTTACAGGCTCTGCCCACTAGTCCGTTCCGGTCCTATATTGAACCTTTCTACTAGGGCTGTACTTTTGGGTTTTCATTCTTTTCGCTCCAAACTTTGCTCATGGTCTTCAGTGACCTTTCAATGCACAAGAAACGAATAACCAGCTTTCTCGTGAAAGATTATTTTTGAAACGTCCGTTGACATGCCATTCTTCCCTGATTAGTGTTTCTTCGTATCCTGTGAATTTCCGCATTTTTCGCTTCGATTTTGTAGATTGTGACTTTTGTCACGTAAAAACACATGTTGATCAAATTCTTCTGAAAAAGCAGTGAAGCTTGACCGCAACGTTGACAAATTTTTGTCGGCCTGGGTTGGCTGGCAGCGTTCTCAATTTTGATTATTTTCAGAAGTTAGCAAAACTCCAAGTCATTTTCAGGTCGAATTATTCATCGCTAAGCATAAGGAAGCTGCTGAGTTGAATAAATTCCGCGAGAGTATGGAATTACTCAGAGTTCGAGTCGAGTGGATTAGGAAACACTTTAGTCGAGTACTGGAATATTTCAGATCCTATAACTGAATTTATCACTTATCGCTGTTTATTTCTCCTAATGTTTCGTTTCCTCTTTGACTATAATGTCCATGTTACAAATACTTAAGTCGAAGATCTGAACAACAGCGTTATTCTTGCCTTAGCAGCCTCATTTCTAAAGGGTTTCATTACTAGCATTGAGAACGTTGTAGTCAGTTCCTCAAATAAACTTTGAGCTCTAACTGGAACTGTTGAGGTTTTCCGTCCGGACAAAACAAACATGTCCGTGTAATATCTACATGATTCAACATACATCCTCGGACGGGAACGGTGAAGCTGCTAGTGACGCTGCCTACCACGCGCGCGGTTTCGGTATCAAATCGTGGATCGTACATCGTCTGGGCTGTCCAAGCTTTCTATCCGTACGGGGTTGATTCATTGGTAGACTTGTCTGGGAGGATGAAAACACTGACTTGTCACCCCCCCCCCCAAAGTCGTTGCATAGGTCAAATCGCATTCAAGTTCCCACTACTGTCTCGAATGGGAGTAGAATGCATGGCGCAGTACAGTCCATATACCAAAGTTAGGGTGGGCGGGTAAGCGGAAGTGACGTGGCTGCTGCCGCACTTCATAGAAGCGGCGTGGATTAGTTGTTGCCAGGATTCTTCGCTGATATCCAAGGATTAGTTGTCGCCAGAATTCTTCGCTGATCCTATAATGTGTATTGGAAGCAGCTTACCCATGCAGCTTCTATCAAATGCGACGGCATTTGGTAGAAGCTTCACTTCCGCTTGTTGCACGCCCACCCTGTCTTTGGGATATCGACTGTATGAGCGAGGTTATCTCAGGCAGGAGAACGTATCGTGCGTGTTGTGTAGGGGGAAGGTGGTATCAAACTTGCTTCAGTTTTTTCAATTCACTGCTGCTTCAGTGATACCCATGGCAGGCTACAGTCCTCACCTAATTCCACGTGAATTAACCCTCTAGATTTGAATTGGAAATGCAAAGATGCTACTTGTTAAATGTCATAAATTCCGAAAGTTCTGGCAAGCCATTGCGTAATATTTGATTTGGGTGCAGGCGGTCAATCTTGCTGTGTAATGCGCCTAGCGGATTCTCTCGAAGGTCTCTTCGGCCTGGTGCATTTATTTTCAACAGCGCTCTTGATACGGTAATTTTTTCCCGCCCTGCAATAGTCAAAATTTCGTGATATATGTGATGTACCCTGTTGTGTTCTGAGTGATCACAGTAGAACCCTTCAACCTTAACAACTTTATCGAACAAGTGACAGAAAGTGTCGGATAGATTCCATTATAATTAGATGAATAACGGAGTGGTGAATGGTAGAGCTCGGCGAGTGGTGATGGTGCTGGTGACGACGAACGGCGGTGGCGTGACAACGGCGAGGCCGAATCCGGTGTAATAATGCAATCACTTGTGCTTTACTAGCCTTCTTATACGGTAGCTCCTGCTTCATTCTTGCCAACGGTATGGTATGCGGTCAACATAAGACCGCCCACCGTGGTCTCCGGTCGGTCACCGGGCCATGTTTGACCAGCTTTTCCGATATGCCGGGGGGGGGGGGTGCAAACGTCATTGTGACTCCACTCCACAACACCGTAGCAGCTCATAATTTTTGCATCTTGTGGGTTGTGGCCCTGATCTTATTCCTCAATCTATTCATTGCCCTTTTCCTGTGCTACGATTGACACCATGAAACTCCTCCTTGAAAGGGCCAGTGGCCCTTGTTACCTCCCTTGATGCGCTCGAGAGGTCGCCAACGTCGGTCGTAAAAGTGAAGATCCTATAGGGTCACGTGCTATCGATTGATATCGATTGAATGCTTTGATTTTTTGCAGAGGTCTCCAATGAGAATGGGAATCACAGTATTGATCCCTAGCAGTGGTAAAACTGGAAATTTCTTAGGGTCGCGTGCTTCCATTATCGATTGAAGGTATCGGTTGTTGCGCTGAAGACTTCATTGGGACTAGGAATCGCAACGCTGTTTGGGTTCTAGAGTAAAAGTGGAAATACCTTTGGGTCAATGGGGTGGCAGTTCACAGCAAAAGGTGTGGGTTTGAGTGCCGTCTGGGGCGTGTTTTGTTCACAACCCATCATTCATTCGGCACACCTACTAATTGTCTCATTTTATGCAGTGGAAATGCAATTAGTTGCCATTCGAAAGCAAATTCTTTCATTAAATTCTACGCCTCCGAGCCTCCAGGGTACTCGCTGTTGTTAAAGCACGCTAAAATTTCTTGATTCACGAATTCACACCGGCCAGATGTACAAGAAGTTCACACTCATCAAGATGAGCTTTTTTCTGAGACCGTGTAAACTTCCTTATCCACTGTCTCCTTTACAAAGACTGGAAGGATAATTGAAAACCAGTCGCATCGCCCGGCTACGCCGGGCTCTGCTCCTTCCTAGAGTCGGATAGGAGGGCGTGAGGACGGATGGTGACCAAACTCGGTGTTGTACGACGTATTATCCATATACGTCGTACAACACCTATCGAGTTTGGTCACCCCCCCCCCCTCCCCGATTTTGTGTTCGTCCTTTCAACCGCGTTCTCAACACTGCATTTTTTCCGTGCCACCTTCATCAGTTCTTGGAGCGATGGACTCCTCTATTATCTGAGTACGTAGGTCGTACAAAAGTGGCATGTCGCGTCCAGCTCTCTCACGACATTTTCTTGCCATCATTACGGCCCAAGCGAGCCGTGTGCCTATGATGCCGATGTTCTGTTGCAGGACATCATCCACGGCGCACGTTCTGGGTGTTCCGACACATAGCTTAGAAGGTAGCTTCTTATCTTTATGGTGACGTGCTCCCAACTCATTACATTCGATGTTCTCGGTCCATTCACCAGGTTTACAGTGTGCCCCGAGCACTCTACGGATCCCTAGCGGACATTGCTGCTAGCAATGCGGTGACTTTCCGCGAATCCTCCGGCGGCAGAATTAGAACCGCGGCTCCAAAATCGTCTGTAGAGAGGCTGTCAATCTTCGTCTTGATTGCTGAGAAATCACCATAGAAGGACAAGCGTGTGCGACAGCCGCGAGACATCCACGCCATTCATCTCATTATCATGGGAACAACGAGATGAATGCGAGTATGCACTCGATTCAACATCGAACTTACATCGAAATTTTCCCACTCAACTTTTCTCGCCATCAGCCAGCCAAGTTCGAAGATTTTCCGTCGAAGACATTGTCAAAGAACCGTGGCGCATGATAGTAGCTGGCTCAGTGGCTTGCGCTATACTGCTGACTTGAGCGCATTGTTCCCGAAAATAGCATAGCAAAGCCTTGCGCACGTAAGCTGATGACTTTATATTCCGAGTTTGTATCACTGTGTTTTTAGCGCAACCAAGCCGGGTTGAGTCTAGAACAAAATAACTCGGGCAGCTTCCATTACGCACTCAGTCGGCATGGCTTTGGCCGGATAGGGCAATGCTGTGATCAAGCCTCTCGCGATTAACGTCTTCGATAGGCAACAGTTCGCTAGCGTGAAGCACAACCCTCCTTTGAACGCTTAAAAGTCCTGCCCACGACAACGGGAACACGGAACTCGTTCCCTTCCTGGAATAAACGAGTTAAGAAACAGGTACGGAGATTCTTGAGTCCCTCTTCACTAGCTTCCTTCTGGTCTTCCCACCCGCTTGCTCGTTTAGGATTTTATTCGGGCAGTTAAGGAGTGAGTCATACTAGACTTTGATGGTATCCTCACTGTTACCTATTAGTAATTAGCACCAAGGATTTGTCAACCTGCAATACGCGATATGGGCCATTCCAGTCCACAGTCATTTTGGGATGTCTCCCTCGTGCCATTTCTCGTGGTAGTTCCATGTACATCCTTCCTCCCACCGCTTTAGGAGAAGGAACATCCACTTTCTTGTGTTTATCATATACTTCCTTCATTTTGCCCTCTAGTTCTGATTTTTGGCTCGTACCTCCGGTATAATCAGCTGAAGTCCATCAAGTGATTCTATTCGATAATCGCCGACAGACCTTGTACTTGGAACGTCAGCATTTGGATTGGTACATGAACGTAGGAGAGGATCAATTCCGTGCGTGCACAGTGCGCGTCAATTGTATATGCCACCCCTAAATTTTTTTACTTCCCCAACTTGACTGGACTTTCATGAATTGTCGCGGCAACCATCGTTCCCGGCGTGTCCGAAAACTAATACTGATGTTGTTTGATTTTGCTTAGCATATTCTCCTGAAGAAAATTGGCCGCGTCAATTGCTTATGCCATCCCAAAAATATCTCGGGATTTCTCTTTCCTCTGATCCTATCCAGCTGCGGTACACATATGGTAGAAATGAGGAGATCCTTCACTTATGCAATCCACTTGAATGGTTGACCATTACTAACTAACTAGTTGAGAATATCATTCTTTATGTTGGAAAGCAGCTGCATGAAACACTATCGAAGCTAAGACCGTATTCTATGTTTGGCGATCGCACTGCTGCTTTTGGTAGAACTTATCGGAGAGCATATTCACACAAAATTGGGAAGTCGAAATGCTCCAACAGCTTCCAAATTCACATTTTTGAAAGAAGGTCACCTTTATTTGGGGTTTCGACTCTTGCAAAGCTTGAAACCTCTCCGCTCACCAAGTCCCTGTTCAGACAGAATATGATTAGTACTTATCACTTGCCTAGTACCCATCGCTCAACCGATCGGTTTTTTTTCGGTAGGATCGGTGTACCGACGGTCTATGTCATCACCTCAATGCTCCGTTCATTTAACTACTGCATCATGCTGTCATTTTTCGCCCACTCAGTACAACGATCCTACCGGAAAAAATCCGATCGGTTGAGCGAAGGCACTGGGTACTAGGCAGGTGATAAGTACTAATCATATTCTCATTGAACAGGGACTTGGTGAGCGTAGAGGTTTCAAGCTTTGCAGGAGTCGAGACCCCAAATGAAGGTGACTTTTTTCAGAAATGTGAATTTGGAAGCTGTTTGAGCATGTCGAACTCTCCAATTTTGTGTGAATATGCTCTCCGATAAGTTCTCCCAAAAGCAGCAGGTGCGATCGCAGAACATAGAATACGGTCTTAGCTCTGATAGAGTGCTTCATGCAGCTGCTTTCCAACATAAAGAATGATATCTCAACTAGTTATTACTAATGGTCAACCATTCAAGTGCATTGCATGGCATAAGTAATTGACGCGTCCAATTTTCTTCAGGAGAATATAGCAATTTGAATTTGCGCGCTAAGCAAAATCAAACAACATCATTATTAGTTTTCGGACACGCCGGAATCGATGGTTGCCGCGACAATTCATGGAAGTCCCGTCAAGTCAGGGAAGTGAAAAAAATTGAGGGGTGGCATATGCAATTGACGCGCACTGTAGAGAAGGGGTTTTCACCTGTAGTCTCGTGTGAAGTAATGCTATATGAATAAACCACATGAGGCAACGTCACATCTCATTTATCGAGCTCTTCCGCCTTCTTTTTCAGCGTCCTTCGGACATTTACAATGGCACGTTCACGACCACAACTAGAATATATCTCACCAGTTTAGCTCCGCACACTACCGCGTGCATGACACGGTAGGCTTTGGTGAAGGTGGACAGCGAGTAGAGCGTTGGGTTCTGCTATTTAAGAACCCAACAATTAGTTGATTCGTGAAACGGGTTAGTGTACCTTCGATAGGCTGCCATGTCTTGCCGAAGCTCACCGTTTGATACGGTTGAGTGCGGAGCTCAATTGGTGTTGTAAACAACAATCATGAATCAAAAGGCTGGATGATTTAGCGGTCGAATAGTAATTGATGTATTGATGATGGAATGAAAATACCTAGTAATCAATGCAGTGTTTCATCAACACCCACTATTCATTTCTAGGAACTCAAGGTAGAGTAGCGGTCGAGTGGTGATGACGGCATAAACAAAATGAAGTTGAATAATTTGAAAAGGCGTGTTTCTTATCTAGAGTCGGGCTTCGAGTAACCTCTGCATTTTTTCGCATATCGATATTATCAGCCGCTATCGATTCTTGCCACTTTCTGTCCCTCACCAAACATGCTCCCGTCCCACCCTCTACATCACATGTTGGAAACAACGCCTTACTGCTGCTGGGACACTTTCAGTGAATTTCGCTAAATTCTCATTACAGCGCATTTTATCAGCCCTTATCGGCCCTTATCGATTCC
>KZ345013.1:275633-294409 GCA_002352805.1 Teladorsagia circumcincta
CAAAATTCACAGCGGGTGCCCAGCATCAGTGAGGTGATGGTTCCAACAAGTGATGTGGAGGATGGGACGGGAACATATTTGGCGGGGACCCGAGGGTGATATCAGCTGATAAGGGCTGATAAGGGGCGCTGAAACGCAAATTTCACAGAATTCACAGCGGGTGTCCCTGCAGCAGTGACAACATGGTACCAACAAGAGATGTGGAGGATGGGACGGGAACATATTTGGCGGAGACCCGAGGGTGACATCAGCTGATAGGGCTGATAAGGGACGCTGAAACGCCAATTTCACAGAATTCACAGCGGGTGTCCCTGCAGCAGTGAGGTGAAGGTACCAACAAGAGATGTGGAGGATGGGACGGGAACATGTTTGGCGGAGACCCGAGAGTGATATCAGCTGATAAGGGCTGATATGGGGCGCTGAAACGTAAATTTCGCAAAATTCACAGCGGGTTTTCCAGCAGCAGTGAGGCGTTGGTTCCAACAAGTGATGTGGAGAGTGGGCCGTGAACATATTTGGCGATGGACTGAAGGTGATAATAGCTAATGAGGGCTGATAAGGAGCGCTGAAACGCAAATTTCACAAAATTCACAGCGGGTGTCCCAGCAGCAGTGGGTGATGGTACCAACAGGTGATGTGGAGGATGGGACAGGAACACATTAGGTGGGGGACAGAGGGTGATATTAAATGATAAGGGCTGATAACAACGGCATGCGACAGAATGTAGAGGTCATCCGAAACCAGGTTCTAGATAAGGAGAGCGTTCCGTTCCAATCATTTCAACTTCATTTTATTTGCGCTGTCATCGCCACGACCGCTACTCTCCCCGGAGCTCCTAAGAATGTTCTGTGGTTGTTAGAAGAAATGCTATTGTGATTACTGGGTGTTTCCATTCAACATCATCACATCGATTATTATTCGACCGCTAAGTCATCCTGGCCTTCGATTGATGGTGGTTGTTTAAAAAACCTTTTAGCCCCGCACTCCACCGCGTATATCAAACGGTGAGCTTTAGCAAAACAAGGTAGCCTGCCGAAGGTATGCTGACGCCTTCCACGAAGCAACTACATAACTGTTGGGTTCTTCAGTGGCGGAACCCTACGCTCCACAGGCTATCCACCTTTGCCGAAGATTACCGTGTCATGCACGATGTAGTGCGCGAGCTAAACTGGTAATATATATAATCGGCTAAGCGGTTGTGTGTGTGTCTGACCGGAAATTCATAACTTCACTCCCTGTGGGCCCAGAGCGCTCTAACGCAGTATATATAGAAGGCTGGACAAGAACATTGATGGCGGGTATCCCAAACTGATAGCTACTGATTAGAGCTGACAACGGACGTCGGAAAGCCGATGCCACCGTTTTGTTACGTGGTTTGCGCTGACAGTGGAGAGGTTTCAGTCATAGGTATTATGTGGTGTAGGACGGGAATCCAAATGATAGGTGTCAGAAAGTGGTAGCAACGGATAAGAGCTGATAAGGGGCGTCGGAGTGTCTGTGTCACCACTTTCGTTACGCCCCTCGCATTGGTAGCAACATGTTTGTACTCATGCATGTTATGTGACGTGAGGCAGGGACCGAAAAGTTGGGTGAAAGAAAGTAGTCGCAGCTGATAAGAACTGATAAAAGGCGCCAGACTGTGATGAACATCGATTTCGTGGCTGCCTTCGCCGTGACAGTGGAACCTTTGCTCTTACATATGGTATGGAGGGTTTCACGGGAACACAAATTGTGGGTGACCAAAAGTGATATCAATCGATAACAGCTGATAAGAAAGTTTGGAATCTGAGCCACCATCAATTTAGTTGTAGCTTCGTGATGACAGTGAAACCCCAGTCCTGCATGTTGGATAGCGGGCCGGGCGGAGACTTTGGTGGCGAGCGGTTCCAATATATAACAAGTGATAAGACTAATAAGTGCGTCTGGATGCAGATGTCTCCAACTTTACTGTAATCACCACTTGCAAACGATCAAGGTGGCGGGGTTTTGGTGGTGAGTGATAAGGAAAAGTAATGAGCGCATTCACGTAAGTGATGACGCCAAAGTGTGCACACATTGTCACTTGAAATGATCCTTAACAAGAAAGACTTTCCATCCTTAATCCCTCATCAACAAAACCGAAGGATATTGAGCCAACTAACTATCCGGGCTTGGACCGACAGTGAATCCACATCAGGTTAGGCGCTGTATGCTTGGTGATTGGTCACATTTCATTCTTACATTGATGCTGATAGCGAGAAAATTATTAGACCGCTCAAACATAAGTCCAATGTAAGTGCTAAATGCTTACAAAGTCCTGATAAGCATCACTTTCATTCCGCATGCTACCACGGGCACTACGCGATAATCCTCAATGAAATAGGACAGCCTTTAGTGTTCATCTAGCGCATTTTGTTGAAAATACGCTGCTATTGATTTCGAACACGTGATAAATATTCTGCAGATTGTCCTGTATTATTGAAGCCTACCATGTGATGCGCGCGTTTGCGTGCGGAGCTGAACTGGTTATTATAATATGGTGAATTGATGTTGAAATGGAAATACACAGTAAGCATTACAGTGTTTCATCAACACCCGCTGTACATTCCTAGGAACTCAAGTTAGAGTAGCGGTCGAATGGTGATGACGGCAAAATAGAGTCGAAATGATTCAAATAAACGCGTTTCTCATCTAGAGTCGAGTTTTGAGTGACTTCTATATTCTTAAGCATATCGTTATTATCAGCTTTTATCAGTTGTCACCAAACATGCTCCCGTCTCTACATGCTTGTCGGAACCAACGCCTCACTGCTGCTGGAACACCCGCAGAGAATTTCGTGAAATTTGCATTCTGGCGCCTCTTATCAACCCTTATCAGTAGCTATCACTTTGGGTCCCTCACCAAATATGTTTCCTTGTCACCCCCTACATCATATCCTAAAATCGACTCCTGATGACTGCTGTGGCACGCGCTATGAATTTCGTGACACACAGACACACAGACACACAGACACACACAGACAGACATAGCGCTTTATATATAGTAGGGATCGGCTAAGTGTGTCTGTTGGTGCGTCTGTGTGTCTGTGTGTTTGACGAGGAATTCATAGCGCGCCCAGCAGCTGTCGCCGGAAGCTAATTTGAGATATGATGTAGGGTAGAGGACGGGAACATACAGTAGCAAAGTTTGGAAACTTTTTTGTTTTTGATCTAGCGAAGCCAATAAACAACGAATTTGCCGCCAATTCACGTATGATATACAAAATTAAGAGCAAAATACGATGCGTAACCCGATTCTCCGAAAATCCAACCATAATTAAAAAATACGATTTTTTTTGAAGAACTGGCGCGTCAAAAGTTTGGAAACTTTCTGTTTTCCTCGTTATTATGATTTCTTCTCCTCAGTATTTGCAAGTTTTTTTTAATTTTGGTGAGAATATTGATTATTACATAATTTTAAAACAAATTCACGTGAAAGGAAAACCTTACTTTCATTTCAGAGGTTTCTCTAGATCCCACAGTCCGAAGTATGGAGATAATCTGTTTCTCATCAGTTCATCCTCTACAAAATCGCTATCATCGGAATGTTTTAGGGCCATCAGAGTCGAGCAACCATCAAGAAAACGGCCCAGCTACAAAAACAAATCTACAAAGAAATTGGTCTTTTTCTAAGACTCTGAAGTTGGTCGGCCCGTACTGTCCCCCATCACCATATACCAACACCGACTTTTATTTGATTTTCCTCTCTGTCGTTCACAAGCCAAAGTGCTGCTACACATGCGCTGGGGCCTGGCGAATAATGTGGAAGATATCCCAACAAGGAGCGGTCGTTGGGCTTTTAGAGCGGGATGGCCCAACTGGCTTCCGCCCCCAAGCGATAACCTGGACGGAAGGCTAGAGGTACAAAATTGTGCTCAGCGACGAGTCGAATTTCTGCCTTCTTGGAAATGATGCTGTTAACTTTGTGAAATGATCTGTCAACTGGGAACCTCATTTTAGGTATCAGATTCCTCAGGTCAGGAAATAGTGAGCAGTGTCGTAGATGAGCGTGTGTCGGACCATCAGACGATTTTTCCCTTCTCAGTATCCGGCGAAATGTGGCTCGTCCTAATCTAAGGATAATCTGAAGAATGCAATGCTACCATTTGATGGTTAGAACTGGCCAAGAAGTATGGGTTTTCTATCAAGACAATGATCCGATGCAGACCTACCTTCTCATTGTCGCCTTAGTAAACTCAGAAAAGAAAGTTGTAATGAAGGAAACAAGTCAAGATTTAGAAAACTGACTGCGATGTGCACCATAGGGAAGAGCTAGCATATCGTTCTATTCACATTTCAGCAGGAATTCTGCCGAACAATTTGATTTAGCTAACGATTTGTAGGATTTCACTTCAGATCCCGTAAAGGACGTTAAAACTGATTCAGTGTTGCTGAAAAACGACGCCATCGTAGAATTACACAATTTACTCAACAAATTTTTGAGTTCTCACGCGGATTGGAGGGGTACTGTGCTGAATTCGTTTCAAAATTGCAGAGTTTTCAAACTTTTGACGCGCCATTTTTTGGAAAAATTGAATTTTTCAAAACTGATCCCCCGTTTTGTGAAATCCTGTACGACATCGTATTCCGCACTAAATTTTGTATATAATATATGAATTAAGGCATCTTCGTTGCTTAATGACCGCGTTAGATAGAAAAGAAAAAAGTTTCCAAACTTTTGACCGCTACTGTATTTGGTGGGGACCGCAAAATGACAACAGCTGATATGGGCTGATAAGTGGCGTCGGAATGCTAATGTCACAACATTGACGGCGCAAGACACAGCAGCATTTAGGCGTTGTTTTACGGATATTATCTAGCGGGTAGGACGGGAACATATCTGATGGGGACCAGAAAGTGATTACAGCTGATAGAGGCTGACAAGGCGCGTTAGCACGTGAAGTCTTTAACTCCTTACCTAACTCACGTTGACACTAAAGCATCCATACTTGCAGGTGTTGTGAGGGGTGGGACGTAAACATATTTGATAGGGTCCAGAAAGTGAGATCAGTTGATATGGGCTGATAAGAGGCGTCGGAATGCTAATGTCACAACATTGATAGCGCAAGACACAGCAGCATTGAGGCATTGTTTTGCAGATATGATGTAGGAGGTGGGACGGAACATATATGATGGGGTCCAGAAAGTGATAACAGCTGATAGGTGCTGATAAGGCGCGTCAGTATGCGAAAGCCGTTAATTCCGTCATCCAGCTCATGATGTAAGCAGAGCATCCATACTGACAAGAGTTTTGAGGGTTGTGACGGGAACATATATGATGAAGACCACAAAGTGATAGTAGTTAATAGTGGTTGATAAGGCGCGTTGATACGCAAAAGTCGTTACCGTCACCCAGCTCACGTTAGCGCCTGGGAGTTTTTACTTAAGTGTCATGTAGGAAGGGGACATCGTTTGTGGGGTGGGAGGGCAGTCACAGCTGATAAGGATTGCCAGGGCGCCTTGGAGCGAAAAATTCTGTTGCGCAGCCTACGTTGACATTTAAGTGCTCTAATGTGTTCGCAACTGTGCTCGATCCTGCACAATTTTACTGAAATCGCCGTCTTTATAAGGATTTGCACATTAGAGCCTGCTTCTGCACCTAAATTCTCTTCCAGAATGCGTCTGCTTCATCAGCGCTGCTTGCAAACGGAATATAGTTTCAAAAGCGTGTGTTGCAAATCCAATTCCCATCTATAGTCCTCGCTTCGCACGCTGTCGCACACATAACACGGTATTCCTCAACAAAACTAGACAAACTGTGGAATATAAGCATGGTGTGCGTACATGTGTGTATGTGTGTATGTGTATGTGTATGTGTGTGTGATATGTGTGGCGTGTGTGGTGTATGTGGAGTATGGTGCCTCTGTGACAGGAAAGTTATAACTCCGCTCCGTCTAGCGCAAGTGTTCGGAGCTGAAACAAGGATGACGACAGTGACAAAGATGATAGGTGACAGGAAGTGAAGAGTTTGATAAAGGTTGATAGTGAATGTCAGAATGCCACTGTCAGCAACTTTGCGATGTTGACAGTAGAATTTTCGCTCTTGACTCTTTGGCGACAATGCGGTTTCGCAGGTAGCGGGCTCATGGGACCACAACTCTATGATATATTTCATTTGACTAACTTTCACTAAACATTCGGCAAAATTGTCGCTGAAAACAGTTCTTCCATTGATTTTTTTATTTCACCTGGGCCAAATATAACTACTGTGTTAAACTTTCATATTATATCTTTTCGGAAGAAGAATGGAAAATATGGGAGGGAATATCGGATTCTAAAGATATGAACGGTAAAAGACTCATAGAAGTCCACATATGGTAGAGTTCTTGGTACGATAAAACCCCCTCCCTGTGTCTGAAGTCTATGAAAAGCCGAAAGTCTTGATTAGTAATAAATTTTCAGTCTAATGATGCGAAACCCTAGTTTATTTGTAGGCGAGCCAAATCGCACATTCTAAATTCCATATGAGTTAGCTCTTCCCAAGCATTTCCCTGAACCGTGCTGCAAATAGATGATATGCAGCATGTTTGTGATCAGTAGTATGTGAATAATGTTTAGTATGCGCAAAAACAAAAATGCTAAGGTGGCACCCACCGGTGTGTGCCACATTAGCATTTTTGATTCTGCGCATACTAAACATTATTCACGTATAGTGATTACACGCCGGTGGGTGCCATTGTCGTCAAAGGGTTAATGGTGCTGTGAGGAGCGGGTGATTATACTAATGTTGGCTGATAACTGGTGTTGCCAGGTAATAAACACTGAGGGGCGCCGAAATGAAAGCACTTTTCAATTCTTTGAGTCGCTTCACAGTGAAGTGCCAAGACCTATGTGAGCTACTGAGGAGTTGGATGGGTAGTGGGTAAGTGATGGCAAATACACTGCGTTTCATAATTATAGGTCTACCCTAAATTTTTGCGATCCCAAACTTGCCGTGCATTTTCGGGAAATGCTGCTATCACCAATAGATTCCTCATAACAAAAAACACCAGTAATATTTTTCTGAAGAAATTTCTACCTGACGTAACCCAAATATCATTTTTTGAGCGAGTCTGTAGAGGGGATTCGGAAAGCGGGGGTATAAGCGAGCTTACTCGAAATCGAGTTTACCATCTCATGTTACTCGGCCCTCTTACCAGTAGTAACAAGCTCAAGTCAGAGCCTTATTGAAGATGAATACTCGAGGAGGAGAATCGCTACCTACATTGGCCGGTCTTGGCCTAAGTAGCTAGCAGAGTTCTCATGAGTGCGGAAAGAAGAGTGGTCCTAGCAATTATAAGCTCCATCATGATCAAGTCTGAAAGAACTGAGCGTTTTTTGTCGAATTCTAACGACGGGCCTGATCAAGATCCGAGCTGAAATGAGGCTTTCCGTGAGAAAAACCACCATGTGCAGAGTAACTCGGGAAGTGAAAACATTATTTACGATCGAGGAAGAGTATCTCAAGGTCATCGGAACGGCACATGATCGCAGGTCTCCAAATCGTCTAACAAAAAACGTCAACTGAATGGATAAAGGTACTGCAAGTGCGACACTTCGCGATCTTTACCTCTGTTTCCTCAGTTCGTGTTCCTGGTGATCTGAGCGGCGAGAACAAAGCTCAGCTTAGGTAGGCCTGACAGAATAGGAGGGTACCGCGGGAATCTGCGCAATTCATCTTTGGTGCCGACACGACGTAATTTCGGCGAAGAATCCCCTATGGTTTGGAGCTCTTGTGCGGCTGCACAGCAAGAACGTGCTTTCGCTTCCTATCATATGGATTCTGTTGAGTATCGTAGAGCTCTTGGGGAGCGACTTTTACCATTTCTTCTACACCGCCGCACTTGCTCCTTAACTTTTATGCGCGATAGCGTGGCTACACATGCCAGCCACTCAACGTCAGATTGAATAGCGGAAAAAATGCAGCATTTTCCAAGCGGTCCGCATGTTGTCCGGCATGAAATCCGATAGAGAATCCTTGAGCCTTCATTTTGAAGAAGATTTGCGGCGAAGCACAAGCAAAATGTTACAGTCGGAAAACTAAAACTGTCCATTATTTGCGGCTGGACAAATTTGGATCCCATTGCTAGCTAGCTTGGTTGCGAGCATGCCATACGTAGTGAGGTCGTTACGAATAATGGAGGGCCATCTCATCATTGAGAAGTTATAATGTTCTTTTTTGTAGTGAAATTTCTCGATAGGCAGTGTTAATCGATCTTGCGAGACGGCAAAAATTCGTTCAAAAAATGATATTTAGGTTACTCCAGGTAGAAACATCTTTAGAAAAACATTACGGGGGTGTTTTGTTATGCAAAATCCATTGGTAATAGCAGCATTTTCCGAAAATGCACAGCAAGTTTGGAATAGCAAAAATTTAGGGTGGACCTATAATTATGAAACGCAGTGTAGTAGAGAAGATCGGTCGAGGAAGGAGGGAAACGTTATGGAAGGAGCCAAAAACATTTTTCGTGATGGGACATTGTCAGTGATGGCAAATATAAGAAATTTGAGATGGGAGATGATGATGAAATCATGACAGGTAACAACAAGGACGGCTTCCCACTATGAGTATGAGTAGAGTAGAGAAGGTCAAGTTGCAGGATAGCATAAACCAAAAATGCATAAGAAATGCGTAAAACACCATTAACGTCAACGAAATGATCAGTATAGCCCATAGATAAGATGCTCAGTAGATGTAAATGTATGTTCCTTCTCCAGTATCGGTGCTAACCATGTTTACTTGACCACTGGACTGTGAGTTCCCAAAAAATGGTATGTGTCTAAGGCGAAGTCTGACTTTGCGAATTGAGCGATTCGCTAGCGTCCGCGGTCGCGTTGCGGTACCAGCCAATAGAGCGATTCACTGGCCGCGACACGACCGCAGACGCTAGCGAATGCTCGAATTGCTAAGTCTGCATCGGCTACAAATGTCATTATATGTATTTATTATTCGTCAGGAATATCTACCATCACAGGTTGTTCACACGAGAAGTGCTCACTTTTTCCACAGTCCACAAAAGTATTCTATCAATCGATACCCAGAAGAAAAAGCTGCAGGATGAAATAAAAAATGCAGTGGTTCTTGAATTTAATGTTACGTAGGCCGCTGAGTTCAATCGAAGCCTACCGCATGGTGGCATGACAGCCTCTGGAGCTAAACTGGTTTATTATAAAAAATGGGTTGTAAGAAAAGTGAAAGGAGAAAATGGTCGCCAACAAAACTATGTTCCAATTAGTTCTGCAGTAACTATTCAAGGTGGACATGACATTGTAAGTGCGCTCCTAATTCCATAAAGCGACCAAATTGAGCCACTCTAAAAGATGGATGGTGTAAACCTAAGACATGATCCCCTGACGCGCAATGTAGGCAAAAGGGGAAAGATTTGGCGGTAGTCGGTCACAAGTACACAAGTACCTAATGTACTTATTGGACGTGAGCGATGAATATGTTAGCGCTAAGCACCAATGGAAGTGCAGTAGGGAGATGTGCATCAATCATACTTGCTGGACGTAAGTCTGTTTCTCAAAATGTTTTCTCATTTTTTTCCAGTCAGGATGTAATTAATAGGAGATGTTACAGAGCCGGCTTCACTTTGTTCTTTTTTTTTCGGAAACAGAAAATTATTGTTTCAGATAACTAAAGAAGAGAAAAGAAGGAGAAGAGCCAATCGATGTTTCTGTTGGTCCCTCTTTATTATTGCTGCTTTGGCCGCTGCGGCTATTTGTGGGTCTCTCTACGGATGGAAAACGATAGGGTGAGGTTTTCAAGAGTAAACTGATTAAGGTTTCATACTCCTTACTTTATTCTGATTTCTCCGATGTCTTAGCTATGTAAAAAGGATCATTTTGGAATGTATGCCATCAGGTCGGGTTTGGCCGCGCAAATATGTCACTGAGGGTTGCAAAAAATCTGCGATGGGAACTATAATATTATATTATTAGTATTACCTATTGTTGTGCCCCAGGAGTTCGTGCCACTTTCTAACACTTCTTTGAATGAACATTATCTCCACTAGAAGCAATATGCATCAGTGCAAGGAGCATCCTTATCAGTGACTTGTTGCGTTGGAACTCAGCGTACAGTCGATGCCGAATTCTAAGAAGATCTGCATTTCCAAATTGAAAAAGGCAGTTCGGTCAATCTGAGACTCCTTCTTTGAATCATATTTTTTGTCTGTAAATGTTTTCTCAGCAAGAGGAATGGTTGGCGCCGATCACCGCTGGACGGTGGATCTGGTACGATTTCTCACTTAAGCTTCGGAATCTAGAGCCATGTCATTTTTGAGACGCGTGGTCGCGGTTGTCGTGGAGCGGACATACTTGGTTGAATTTCGGGAGTATTCTTACCAGCTTTAACCGTTGATTACAGGAGACCCTGGCCTGTTACAAGGCCGAGGCTGGAGAGGAGCTCCGACTGGCTAATAGAGATTCGTTCCATACGTGAAGCTGAATCTTTTGCTTGATTTGACAGTTTTTCAACTCCTTCTGAGCCTCCTTATCAGCCACTGTGCTCTTGCATGTGATTAGCCAGGACCAACCGTCCGAACGTTTCTTTCATCCGACCCTGTTCAGCCGCCGTGTAAGGATGGAACAGGATAGATATCGACTGAGCTTTATCGTACTCTTGTGATCACTGGTCAATTCAGGGAGATTTCTTTGTCAAGCCTGTATTTCCAATGGAGGATGAACCTCTACAACCATGCACCTGAGATGTCTGCGTGTGGTGGTCGCTCAACGAGATGACTCGTGCGGGTTGCTTTTGATGGGAAAGTGCAGCAGGTTCAAATCAGACACCAATTGGCTTCCCGGATTAAATTTTCATCAGGCTGTTGTCCAGAGCGAAGCAGGTTTAATTTGCCAGTGTTCTATATAATAAGGTTATCTGGATGCAGAACTGAGGTATTTCAGCCAAGACGTGCTAAGGTAATGAAAGAGCAATTTCGACTTACTTCCACTGTGATATTTCAAATTACTTTGGACGGAGTTGTCCAACAAAAGCGTATATGTCACCACCCGAATACGTTTGCAGTTACTAGTAGAAAATGAGGAATGGAGTGAACTGACTTCGTGAACTTGGAAACTCATGCAGATTTGACCGCTCAGTGAATCACGTCGTGTTCAACTATGGTATGTATGGTCTACAAAATTGACACAAGGGACGTGATAAGAAGTTGGCTCGCGCGTAAAAATGAATGTTGATGGGCCGCGCATAATTACCACAATGTCCTCGTGACCTACAAAAAGCTAAATTCAATGTTGCCGCGCTGTCATCAATGCGAACCACATCCTCTCGTACTTGTTGCCCCTTTGAACGCCTTCAAACTTATGTGCAAGATTTACATTTTTTCCAAACTATTACTTGACATTTTTTCGGACCTTGAACAGAGAGTCTGGCAAAGCAACATTCGTATTCCAATCGCTTGAACAACGGCAACTTGTTCTGGAATTTTCATTCAAGCGTTCGATGATCCAGGTTCTGCTCCACTGTTTTGAATCGTATATCAGGGGCTAGCAGTCTGTTGATTAGTTGAGAGAAATTCACATACACGGCAAACCCATGCCGCGTGGTCAAGTAAAAACCTGTTTGGTATTGACGTTGCTAATAGAGGAGGTGGCGTCCTCATGGTGTTTCAGCGATGCGAGATACAGCAGTTTCCTTCAAATCGATTTTACCGGTTAAATTTCAGATCATATATCAGAGACTTCACCCAGACCGATCACGCCGACTATTCCTCCTTCAGACTTCCAGGCAACGTCAGGCCGTGTGAGTTTGCACATTTACTCCCGAGAAGAACATCTCAAAATACGTTGGTGTAAATATATTCGCCGTGATGATCCATCACATACGTCTATCTGTCCAAAAGCGAATTAACCTACATCTTCAAACTGGCTCGTCGATAGGAACACGTCTTCAGTTTTTGGTTGGGTCCGCATTCGCGCTAATTTGGAACATGTCCAAAATATCGTAGTCGTATGTGCTCGGACTTGGGCATGCAAAAAATCAGCGTGGCGCATCTTGAAAGCTTCCTGGAGCGCTGAGTAGTTAGCCATATATTTCTGTCGCTGAATTATCAGGATATGGGGAAAATCCTTGCGGCTCTTTGACTTTCCATTTTTCACCTGCTGAACGCCTTCCAGCAACTTGGCTTTGCATATAAAAATAAGGAGACATATGTGTGCAAGTTTAGTATTATTGAAAGTCGTTAGAGGCACGGGTCGGGATCGAGTTGGGGTATTTTTGCGCTCGAAGGTGGCTGCAGAGATCGAATTGGGAAGCTATCAAAGAAGAAACGCGAAAGCTGACAAGAAGACCAAAAATGAACCCCCCCCCCTTTCATCGGCGGCGAAGGATGCTGGCCTATGAAAAAGGCACGTCTGAACGAGTCTTTCAGTCATGCTAACCATTGCTGGCTTCGTAATAACAGTGATACGACAATCAGTTCAGCTGATTTCGTGCCCTATGCCAACCACGCACCACTTTCGGCGCTGGGCGGGCATAGCTCACGTCATCCTAAACGCTAGGCCGGCGGCGTTATGATCGCACGGTTTCGAGCCACGAGCGCGGCATCACTTCTATGGTTGCTGACCCAGTCATATTATCGACAAAGCGGGTTTCTTTGACCGTCTTATCTCGTCCCGTCTCTTCAACTCTACCTTATTACATTTCAGCAATATGCAACTTTCGCAACATTACTTTCACAAGCTTTTACTACAAGGCTTCATATTTGGCGAACCAGCAGCCTATTTCAGACGTCGCATTTATGTTGCATGTGGAGAACGTAAGGTGTCCGAATGCACTGTACAAAGTTGTTCTAGAAGCTCCCGCGAGGGGAATCCCAACCTTTAAAGATACTTCTAATCGGTACGTCGACCTGGTCGACAATGATCGTTTGCGCCAGATGGTGTATTCAGATTCACGCGAACCACGCGTGAATTCGCGTGAGTATCAGATATCTCTTTAGCATCATCGCCGACACATACACACATACATATACATATTTGGGGAAGGTGCACGACTTTGCGCAGTGCGCATCCGCGACATGATCGAATGCGATCATCAGCAACGTGCCGAAGTGGCTAAGAAATGACCCTCGTACAAGCGCACGGATGGCTGCCTGAGGTCTAACGTCACAGAAGATGAGTAGTGGCTTCTAAAGGTCATCATTAAGCCTCGCCGATATCGAGTTGACAAGGGCGACCAGCCAACGAGTCGCAACATAAGACAGGTGTTAACTCTCTGAAGGTTATGATCTGCTTTCCGTGAGAGTCCTAAGACATTATCCGCTACGAGTTGTTGCCGCGCTGGGATGATTCCGCGGAGACTTGTGTGTCAGAAGCTGGATAGATTGGCCGTTAAGTTTACAGTGAAGCGTCGGAATTGGGGAACGATCGGATTCCTACATGGCTACTTTCGTTCACTCACTACAATATTGACCCGAGAAGTGGTGTCCCATTCACCGTGCGGCCAGTACATTAGTCCAGCAGAATCAGCTTTAGCGATCGTTTTGGGACCACAGGGACTATTTGAAGTCAATTCACGGTGCAAATCGCGATCGTGAACGAATCTCTACGTCCGGCAAGAGGAGGTGCGCTCCTGTACGCCACGCCCACTTCGATCCTGCTGAGACTGTTGCTTCAAGTGAAGACGACAATGATCGCTGGTTGTGTAACCTTTTTCGGGTCGAACAAAGGGCAACTCCTTGTTGTACTCGAAAATTGGCGAAGAGTGGTAGAACGTGGTGGCGGTCACCACGTCTCCTCTGTTCTTTTTCTTGCAAAAAAGTAAATAAAACCATTACTGTCACAAACCGCAAAGAATATCCCTACAACCTATGTATTTTACAATATGTTGGGATAAGGTGTTTATTGTCTCACGCCGTGACTCATTATTCTGGCTACAGCTACATTTACCACACCTGTATTCATGTGACCGATTCCTTCAATGTAAAAATTTACAGCGAGCTACAATCTCACTTTGAAGACGTATATACCTTCGTATGCCGGCGTTCCGGAAAACAAGAAATTGACCCTTGATGGAGAAGTCGAGATTATGGTTGATGTGCATAGACCGATCAATCAAATCGTTCTTCACATGGATGGTCTATTTCTAATCGAAGAGAAATGCGAAGTGTTGGAGGTAACTCAAAGACATTGAGTATGTGTGCATCAAAGTACACACCGTACGTCTTCGCGCGACAAAATGTGTTGAAATGGCTCCACGCCGTTAAAATGGCAAGAAATTTCTGCTATTGTCTGCATATCTCCGCTTTAACCATTCTGTCAGTATGTTCGAACAGTCCCGCAAATGGCTAAAGCGCAGAGGCGCAAACCATAGTAGAAGGTTGGAGTGGTTCGAACGGTTCCAGTTGATAGATGCGCGCACATTTTCTCGCATGCGGGCGCATTGGCACATACCTAAAATCCAGTGATGGTGCGGAATCTTGCGAGTACTGATTAATATTTCTTCAGAATGAGCGAGCCATACCTATTAGAGGTATTGAGGTGGACGATCGTATTGAGGTTGGCGTCATTCGCCTCTCTGAGGTGATTAATACGAATAGCCGTCTTAAGGTCAAGGTAAGCTCGATAATGTTGCATTTATAATGTCCTTCTATGAGTCCTGCCTTTCCAACATCTTAAAGCGAGATTACGATAAAGGGTGGATGATGCATGGAAGTAAATGCATTAGTGGAAGCAGTGGTCAGGGGCCAGAGGATGCGATATGTGGTCTTTGGTGGGCCCAAGGTGCGCTAGTTGCAGAACGCTGGGCTTGCCAATCCCCCCTGAGCTCCGCCTCCGCCTGAGATCCGCCTATCAGTGGTTGCCAGCAGCAACATCGTTCGATTATCATTTTGAAAGGGTATCTCACCTAGAGCGGCCGTATCACGTAACTTTTGTGGGGAAAGCGTTATCACAGAGCATGGTCTTTGTTGGCCTGATGATGGCTATCAGGTTATCAAGTGAAAACGGCTCCTCACTAGGATGTTAGATCGTTCTATGTCGATGGTCAACGGGCAGAGAAACAGGCCTTATTTTGCACGTACTAGGCGGATTTTCTCGCTTTTTCCGCTACAAATGCTTAAGTCAGCATCCCAACTTTTACTGTAGATCCAGTTGATCTCATCGTAATCTCTTGCTTTAATTCACGCACAAATCTTAGCTCAAACAAAATGTTTACAGTCGTGTCAAAATCATTGTTCTACATCTCTTTGCGAGTACGATTAGAGTAACAAAGTGCTGAGATTTCGCAGGTGATAGTTGTTGAACATAGCTAATGCGTCATATGAGGTTTCGAAGTGTTTCTTTTTGAGAAAGCTATTTCTTGGGAAATTCGCGCTTTGGAAAGAGGTTTGCTGAGTAAAACGGTCGCAGATTTGTTACGTAACTGATTCGGTTGATTGTGCGATGTGCGCCCAAACTATCGGCAGGGTAAGACTGCTCGTGATGATGATTACTGGGCACATACACTGGTGTGCAAATTTTAGGGACTAAGTAGATTAAGTGGCGTAACTTTTCAATAATTCGATGGAATTGGATGAAACTTTGCGAGCATGACTCTGAAGATCTTTCAGTCATGCACTTATACTGGATCTTATACATCGAGCGGTACGCTTGAACTTGGAGCCAAAAGGGATTGGCCACGTAGTACGAGAGGGTTGGCGGAACAGGAGAGGAGGGAAATGCTGACCACGGCGTAGGCTTTGTGGAATATAGTGGTGCTCTTGATTGCAGCAATTCCCGGAGACAACACTAGCATGACTTCACCCAAGGAAGAGTCACGATGTGTCCAGGAAGTTGGTTTTACTTACAGCATTGTTTTGTGCGCATGGGGAGCAACACAGACCACCCTGCCCTGCTGCCCATAGAGGAGGAGATGGTGAATCACGAACACCAGTAACAGCAGTCATTTGCTACGCTTTGCAACAGGCAAGAATAAACCCACGTCAGTCACAGACTGCAGTTGCAAAAACATTAATCAGGATGCAAGACATGTAATCCCAGCTTGAACAGTGGCAAACGATCGCATAGGGATGGCCTCTCTGTCCGACCAACAGTACCTGGTGTTCCTCCAAACCCTCGTGTCAGCGGGAAGACTTGCTAGATACTGAGTTATTGGAAATGGATCACCATTTTGGAGGAACACGTGCTCTTCACTGATTAGAGCAAATTGAGTGTGGGTTCTGTCTCTGGCTTACCAACTTATGGCGAGAATAAGAACATGTGTTGTATCCAGGGCCATCCTCAAACGGGATTGTTTTGATAGTTCTCTTGATATGGTAGAGTGGTGAACTCTTGGCGCGTTAGGATCTTCGGCCATTGGTGGAGCTTGTCCGCTTCCCCGAATTAAATCCCATGAAGCATGTGTGGCGTGGATAAAGAAGAGCTATTGCAGCGCAACCTTACGCGCCAAAAACTTTCCAGCAGTTGTCAATCGCGTGGTAGAGAATAGAACGCTTCCCCACGAAAATTTCTGAACAACTATGTGACCAGTAGGGGAACACGTAGCAAAGCATGCTTCGCGGTCCGTAGTGTTCATACATACCATCGGAAACCAGCTCCTCTTTTCTGAATGTTTACTGTGAGTTGGGGTAGCCTCACCCATCGACCACTTCAGACACAGTTTTCGGAGAAAAATATCTTTTCCAACCGTCCCATTGCTCGTTTCTGTCCGTAGCTCTGCATTATACTGCAACATTCCCTTCTATAAATGGCCAAATTTCATCGACCTAGGCTAGCTAGCTGTAAGATATCATTCAAAGCTACTGCTGTCCTTAAGTTTTGTACACCAGTGTATGTATGTATGTTGACATTGGTCATGTTGCCGGAAGTTCTCTTCCCCAGTAACTGGTCCACCCGGATTCGGGAAGCTGCTTCTGTCGCAGACCACATCACAAACACACCACAGCAGCCGTGCAGATACAGTTTACGAAATTATGTGGAGCGGCCAAATCATTCAGCAGAACCCTGATCATCTTCGCAACTTCTGCTCACATCGCCAGTTGCAATTCACTCAAAATGGGTTCTTTCAATACATAAAATAGGGCTGAGGAAGGGCAGACGGCACTCCAGAACGGTTTTTCGCGGCACGCAATCGTCGAATTTTTGATTCTTCCAGCTCTTTCAGTGTGTTTAGGAACCACGAAGTTAAGTTCACTTGAGAGGAGCTTCTCGATAGATGTGTGCAGATTCGTCCGATCAAGACTTTCAGCTAGTCACTGTCGATAACATATCCGAACCAGGGCCAATCGTGAAGTCCGCGCTTTTTCGAAAATTTCGCGGCCCTCTCCTTTAGGAGGATCTCGATGCGACCCCCCACAACCATGGGACTTACGAGGGTCCCTCATTACTATCACCCTTTTCCCTACCCCGACCACCACCCTAGCCATCATGGCTGTTTCTTTAGTATTTTGATTCTGAGATCAGTGACACACCCAATTAGGCACACTTTTTCCTCAAAAACGGCCTTCGAGCAAGGGAACGGAAAGGGGATATACTTGTTGCAATGAAACGGCAATTCTTTTTTACATTTGAAGCAACAGTCCCAGCAGGATCGAAGTGGGCGTGGCAGCCAACGGTTGCACCCTCTCTTACCAGCCGTGGAGATCGCGTGATTGACTGCTTAGGCATTTGCGACGTGAATCGACTTCAAACAGTTCCTGTGGTCCCAAAACGATCGCAAATGCCTCCGCATCCGCGACCTCCACCCTCGGCCGCCACGCCCACTTCGACCCTGTTGGGACTGTTTCTTTAATTTCTCTAAAAACCCATCTAACTCGTAGTTTGCTCAACTACTAATCCCACTAAATCCCAGAATGCGACCCACACCCTTTCCCAAAACCACAAATGCGACCCCCTCGTTCGGATAGTGCGAATGCATGGTTGACCCTGATCCGAACACCATCCTCCTCACCTCCGAAACAATAGGCGCAAATGTTTCATAATAAGACTGACTCAAATGTTATGTAGAATGAGAAAAACGGTTTGAAAAAGTTCTCTTCTTGAAGAGATTATGAAATCGCTGGCAGTTTCCTTGGAATCAATACAAAAAAGCATTTGAAAAGTGTCGAAAAAAAAACAGAACTCTTCAAAAGACCTGATATATACTTGTTCAATCTGTAGTACGGCGTACTCTCGCTCTTTGTGTCTTGTTCATTTCGTGATCAAAACCGTAACGTTGAAATGAAGCTCCATTGATCATGCTTCGTTAAGATATTTTGCTGAGTTGTTTTTTTCTCGTATTTTCTCTCTCTTTCTCGTTATTCTGCTCTTTCCAGTCTTGTCTATCATTCAAGTACCTACGCGACACTGAGTGAATCTTGAATGCGTGAAGTGCCACCATGAAATTCTTTAGTACATGGCAATTTGTGAAAATTCGTGTTTTAGCTTACATATACGGGTATCATTGGCGATAACTTGGTCGGTCTTTATAGGACAACATATGTAACCAAAGATGGAAAAGAAAAGTGAGTCAGTTATACAAGAGTCAATGAAATGTCATTAGTGGTGACCAACCTTGCCATGATCTGACGACAGCGCACATTTGACATTTCTCGCCATGCGCGAGCGAGCGCGATCATCGAGCATGGCTACATAGACAGCACCCATGGGTTTCAGTGTGTACTAAATATATGAAAACTAATTGACACATGATAGTTTTAGCAATAATCATTGTTTAAAACTAATCCAGATGTTTGGCAGCGGAATGTTGACCAGAAGGCCATGTAATCCTTCTATTTTATAAAGCGCTAACTTGGTGTGTCGGTTTGTATGTATGTATGT
>KZ345013.1:299655-322642 GCA_002352805.1 Teladorsagia circumcincta
TAATAGATCAAAGGTTCAGTTAAGTGCTGAGATGTCGTTCTAATGTCATGTCATGGCTGTGATGCTCTTTATTATATAAAACATCTTTCTGTGCATATGCATGCCCTCCCAAGATTTTGGTGTCACAAAGGAAAGGAGTACAGCGGAAGGCGTAACGCAGAGAAGCGCTGTCCCGGCGGTTGACGGGGGACCAATCTGGTAACAGTGAAAAGCAATTGCTTATTCGTTAGCTCTTGCTGCAGTAGACCTCAGAAGCACTTTTATCTTGGTTGTCTCAGTAAAACACGTCTTGCCATAGTAGTGAGAGGGAGCTATTCACCTTGTTCGTCCCAATTGCTTCAGCTGAAACATGAATTACCATTAGTTTCGTTATGAATTCTGATGTTCTTGTCGAGCACTGAGGTGGCAAGGTAAGTCTCCCTCGATGCTGCCCAGCGCGAACCTTGGAGGCAGCCATTGCGATAGTTCTGGAGCAGGGTCAATCGTCCCTTCGCCCATCCGAACAAGAATATCGCATTTATGGTTTGGGAAGGAAAGGTTAAATCTTGGAATTAAGCAGGGTTATCACAGTGAGAACGGAGGTTGATGGAGGCCGTTAAAGAGGGAGTCGCGTTTGGACGAGTTTTTGAATAATTTGATTAAAATTTCACTAGTAGTGAGCATTAGGCAAAATTTTTGAATTCGCCGCTTTAATTTACTCGACCTCCCCCCCCCCCACTCGTCCCTCCAGCCTCCGCGCTCAACGGTCGTTTTGAAGGAAAAAGATGGGGGCGGAGTTGCATTTCAGAATCAAATGCTATAGAAACAGCCATGATAGTGAGGATGGCGGTCGCAGAAGGGTTAAGGGGATCGTATTGGGGGAGCCTATTGAGACTGATGGTGGTGGTGACATCGAGGCCCCCTTGACAGAAGGGGGGGGGGGGTTGCAAAAATTTTAAAAAAGTGCGAATGTGACGGTTGACTCTACTCTGGAGGGGTTCACAGGAGACCTAGGGGTCCCTTGAAGGTGACCGCCGAAAGGAGGGGTTCACAGGAGACTTAGGGGTCCCCCGAAAGGAGGGGTTCTTAGGAGACGTAGGGGTCCCTTGAAGGTGACCGCCAGAAAGGGGACATAAGGAAGAAATGGATGGGGATTTCCCAGTGCATTGCTCTTAGCTCACTTACTTAAAGTCACTTATCTATCAACCATATGAGAAGAGCACGCTGCCGCGCGCATAAGACTGTGGCTTCAGCGATGCAGAGTAACTCAGTCAGACCCTCGTTTTTCAGCGTTTGGACTTACTTGTTATATATAGTACGAGTTAACATGCGACCCCAAATTCTCGATAAGTGTTGAGCGATTAACTGTTCATTCTCTCAGTGGATCTCCTAATAGTGATGACCTCTGAAGTAGGCAGCAAGTGCACTGCGCGTACCAAGAGCATTGGACCGTGAAGTGTATCCCATTATAACCCCAAATACGATTCCCCTCTGAAAAATCTCGGATACAACCCTCCCGTCTTGCTCGGCCAGACGAGCGGTTGACTTTAGAAGGGAGACATAGTTCGCGTGTGCAAAATTCAGGGAAGGAAGCAACTTTCACATGGTATCTAGTTGCTAGCTAACCCAGGTAGATCCAGTTTGGCACATGCATAGTAGTAAATTTGCAATACAGTGCAGGGAGTTACTAACAAAAAAGCGCAACGGGACGATCAGAAAAGACATTTTCCTCTGAATACCCTGTCCGAAGCGGTCGATGGGTGAGGCTACTCCAACTCATGGTAGCCATTCAGAAGAGAGGAGCTGGTTCTTGTTGGGGTGTATAAACACTACGGACTGCAAAGCATGCTCGCCGTGTGCTCCAGTACAGGCCACGAGATTGGTTAAGAGTTCTTGCAAAGAAGCTATCCATTCCTTGAAGACCGCGATCGACAACTGCTGAACAGTTGTTGGCGCATGGGGATTCGCTACAATAGCTCTCCTGAATGCACTCCACATGTGCTCCATAGAATTTGACTGGAGGAAGCGGGAGACTTCACCAATCGCCCGGAATCCTCGCTTTCCAAGAGTATCCCACATGGGCTGCTTGATGCTTCCGCACCTTGTCCTCCATACGATTGAAGTTGAGGTCAAAGACGCCCTTGAAAAAATGCACATAAGTGAGGAGTATAGCGCCACAGCAACGTCGATCAAAAAGCATTCCGCGATTAGGAGTTGGGAGGGTTAGTACGCCCTTGCAACTTTTGCCTTCCCTCACCATAACGAATGAACTATCTAAACAATCATGTTGAACTCTCTCCCTGTGTGCATTACGTGATCCATTCTCGCCTCATGCGGGTCAGTCTAGAATCACCTCACCCAATTTGATCTCAACTGAGATGAGAACGCGGTTAACCAAATTGGTGGTTCATCGCTGGTGCCCCGACACCTAGCAAATGTTTCCGCCGATGCGCAGGTTTCAGAGGAACACCAGATGGTATTGGTCAGTTAGAGAGACCATGCATACACGGTCACTTTACCAGTGTTCAGCCTGACACTACGTGCTTTACAATCCTGATGAGTGTTTTTCGACTGCAGCTTGCAATTGACTTGGGTCCATTCTTGCCTGTTACAAAGCGTAGCGCCTGCTGTTGCGGTTTTTTGTGATCCACCATCTACTCCTCTATGAGCAGCAGTGGCTGTGGTCCATATTGCTCTCCAAACGCACAAAACAATGCTGTGAGCAACATTGACCTCCTGGACAAATCTTCCCTCTTCCAGTTACCCAGTGATTCTTCCTTGCGTGAAATCATGCTAATGGTGGTTCCGAGACTTGCTGTAATCAAGAACATCACTATGTTTCACATCGCCCCCGCCGTGGTCAGTACACTCCTTTTTCTCGTGTTCCGCCAACCCTCTCGTGCCACGTGGCCCATCCCTTTTCGCTCCAGGTTCAGGCGTACCGCGTGATGTATAAGCTCCAGTGCATAGTGCATAACTGGAAGACCTTTAGCATCATTCTCGCAAAGTTTCATCCAATTCCACTGATTGTTGCAAAGTTATGCAACCTATTCAATTTCGTCAAGTTTTGCACACCATTGTATAAACGTCCCATGAGTGGTTAACGTCGAGCAGATTGAGCGCTCCTTTTTGTTTCGATTTACGGACTGTTTTTGAACTGAGAGCTGTTCCTTAAGTTTTAACGCTGCTTTCGCGGTTTTTTTAGCTCACCGTTTCGAGTCCTTTAGCTGCAATTCATGAGTCTTTTCTTTCTAGGACTGCTGTCGTTACTCAACTTGAGCCGAGCAATGCTCGTCGGGTGGTGCCTTGTTTTGATGAGCCGGATTACAAAGCAATCTGGGCAGTTACGGTAATCCATCCAGAGGGAACCACGGCTCTCTCCAATGGAAAGGAAATCAGCAGCGAAAAGTGAGCAAGACTATAATTTCCAAACTTTTTTTTTCAAATTTTTGACTAGCGCGCGACTATTTCGAGGTGTTTGCACAATGGAAATATTTGGCACTATTGCATCGTTACAACCTAGAAAGGGTGAAAGGGTTGGAAGGTTTTTCTTCGCCGAAACTTCTGCAATGAGGGTTTTCGAGAGTCCTGACGATAAATATGCTACTAGTTTTGGCACTGGCGCCAAGTGGCGCCACGGCTGATTCCCACGACATTCGCTGTAAACCTGTGCATAGGGTTATTTGGAGCCCCAATTATGGATTCGATATTCGTTTTGCAGTTGGCGCTATTCCGCGCCTATTTTCTACTCGTCTGTTCACTATTCCTCGTCCTTTGCACTAGTTATTGGGGTGCCCATAATAACTGTCCGACTTCCGACACTTTCATCTTTTCAGCTTTTATCTTTATTGAAAACCAACTGATGAAATATATAACCACTACCATATTCACTGATAAGCACCCATTCGCCAGGGAACTTTAGCGTGC
The DNA here is from genome assembly GCA_002352805.1 of Teladorsagia circumcincta. NCBI lineage: Eukaryota > Metazoa > Nematoda > Chromadorea > Rhabditida > Trichostrongylidae > Teladorsagia > Teladorsagia circumcincta. Next base: position 303,562 of record KZ345013.1, read on the forward strand.
TCTCCCCGCAGTATGAATGAAGTTAGAAGTTGAAGAATTCGGCAAAGGCGCTTTTGGGGTGGGTATAATCATTGACCTTTTTCTCTCGCCGGCTTCGAGGCACTGTGGGAAGGATTGTCCGACGGTAATGTCAGGACTACATGAGGGATCTATTATCGTGGTCCGGCCAATTTCCCTCAAAACATGGCAACTTATCTTTACAATATTAGAGATCTGACATGTATTTGGAAAAGAGAGTTTTCGAGACGTTTAGGACGGTTCTCATGCCTTGTTGCGGCCAACCCGAGAGCCCGGGACCCGGGAGGTGTTTCACGGTGGCATTCGCAATACTTGCCTTCATATTACAAAGTGGTTGAAAACGAGATCCCCACTCAGTCTAACAAATCAAGGACAATATCCTCCAAACCTGAAGTCTGGACTTTGATTGAGCTATTGAGCCTCGGCTGCGAAATAACCATCAGAAGTGCCGCGTGTTGTTGTCCAAGTGAACTCTTGTCTAATTTTGATGATCGACTAGGGAGAGTCTCTTGATGCGGCCGCTAGAGAGAAGTTGCGCGAGTGAGACGTGCATCCTGGTCATAGTCGGCCGTGCATGCGATTTCGATTGAGCTTCATTCTGCTGCAACCTTCTCACCCGAATGGCGAGCCATGGTGCACCGGGTGTGGCCAGGCGTCTGCAGCAAATCACTGGTAGAGCGCCCGTGTGCGCACCCAATTCATGGTGCAAGAGGTACTCATAGGAAGCGAGTGTAGGCCCAGGGTAAAGTTGACTTTAACAGCTTGTACCATCACTGCAATTGCGACTGAACCAGTAGCTCAGTGTCGAATCAGTAGCAGAGGCTGGATCAAACACCGCGCTGATCTTATCTACTGTCCTTGCAACGGCGTCCATTTGAGCATTGTAAGACAAAATCGTACAACCTTGTCATAGGACTATTTTGACTTTTGGTTAGTCATTCTGATGCGCGTTTGACCTTCCAAAACCTCCTCGCTAACGATCAGGATGCACTCGTTGTTGTACAAACACAATTTTGCCATGAAGCTCATTGGGTTCAAAGAAATTTTGAACAAAATTGGACACAAACTATGGGACAACCCGATTGACTGCAAAAAGACTAGGCCTTCGAAGAGGGCAAGGCTTCAGAGTTAGTACGTCACACGCCTGTGATGTCACATACTTCAACTGGGGCCAGCTGGCCCGAAAAGCGTCAGCGCTAAAAATGAATGTCTCGTTCATGAACAGGATCCTCAACAACCTCCTACAGGAAAAACTTTAGCGGAACTTTTCTTCGACTTCTCTCTTCCTGCAACCTCGGCATAGTAAGTTGTAATGTGTGTTAGTTGCTGTGCCTTTCGAGTTTGGTCGGTGGAACACTTATCGAAGCGGCCTAACGTTTCGACTGAATCGTCGTCTTCGGAGGCCTGAATGTGGTTCTAAGCTTGAATTGACGCACCAATCGACTAACCGCCTTGTCTTCTCTAGTGGTTCGGATATTACCAGTTTTGCTTCGCTGGCTTTGCGCGCATGTCAAAGTAGGTTTTATATTGAGAAATGCATGTTTTCAATAGATCTAAGTGCTGTTGTTGACGATAGATTACTATAGTGCCTGTGATAAAGCAGTCATTTCCCATAGCTCTATAGCACCCATGAACAACCGTCATTTTTCTGGAACTAACAGGGTCTAGCGGCCAAATTAGCTTCGGAAAAGTAAACGATCTCTTGGGTTGCTCGCTATCAGAGATTAGCGTAAACAAGTACCACCCTTCAGATGCTGGAATGCTTTAGCGGTTGAGGAATTTTTGATTGTATTGAAACACGAAGCAGCACAAAACTACACACAAGCCAAAACAGCCGACCATTTTAGGAAGCTCGGGAACGTTAGCGGTCGAATCATTCTTGGCGCTGACACGACATCCCAAATGAAATATGTTTCCCTTATTGCGCCACTGGATAACAACTATACTGACTCCTTCAATATTCTGCTTAATATGTTCCCGCCGCAACCCCTACATCGTATTAAAACCAACTCCTGACGACTGCTGGGCCGCGCGCCATGCTTCTCGTAATTTCTGCGTTCTAGCGCCCCTTATCAGATCTTATCAGTAGCTATCATTTTCTGACCCCACCAAATATGTTCCCGCCCCACCCCCAACATCATTTCTTAAAACCAACTCCTGAGGACTGCTGGACCGCGCGAAATGCTCTTCGCGACTTCTGCGTTCTGGCGCCCCTTATCAGATCTTATCAGCAAATGTCATTTTTTCTTACCCACCAAACATGTCCCCGTCCCACCCCCTATATCATAACTAAAAATAACTTCTGACCACTACTGATCCGCGCGCAATGATGTCCGCGACACTTGGGTTCTGGGGCCCCTTATCAGATCTTATCAGCAGTTGTCATTTTTTATCACCCACCACACATGTTCCCGTCCCACCCCCTTTATCATATCTTGAAATTAACTTTTGACGACTAGTCCGCGCGCAATAAGTTCGCTACACTTGGGTTATGAGGCCCCTTGTCAGATCCTATCAGCAGTTGTCACTTTATCACCCACCAAACATGTCCCCGTCCCATCCCCCATATCATATCTCGAAACTAACTTCTGACCGCTACTGGTTCGTGCGCCATGAATTTCGTGACAAACACACACACACAGACATACTTAGTGAATTATATACAGGGTGGCTGAAAAGTATAGGACGCCATGTTTTCCTGTGTAATAGCCAAGAAAGAGACTCGATCAGAAAACCGACTTCACGCAAAGATAGATTCAAGCTATTTGACTACTTATGCAGAAGGTGCTTTGAATTTGACCACTCTGTTTTGAGAAAGGCCTTCGGGCGTCCAACGACAAAATCAGCACTGCGCCGCACGTAGCCAACGGCGTTGTCGTCCCACCTCTTCTGAAGCGTTAACTTCAGAGCACCCACCGAAGCCTGGTGAAGCCTTATGAGTTCTTCCTCTACAACATCCTCACACAGAGGAGTTCATCGGGTTGAGGGCTTGAGAACAAGAAGGTCACATTTCCCTGCTCCAGTGGCCCGGAGAGTGAGCGATCAGGGTAGCTTTGGTGGATTTGGACGCGTATTAGAGAGTTCAGGTTCATTGAGGAGCAAACGATCGTTGAGCAAAATGCTCGTAACTCCAGAACAGCATACGGTACCTCATTAAAGTCTTTTGCAAGGCCTTCGAGTTAGTTTTTAACATTTGCGGAAAATGAACTGCATTGGAGCTGCACTTTCGGATGTTACTCCGTCACAAACTACCACACCTTCGAGAGAGAGTCTGTTGTGAGCTGAACGCTATCTCGGAGACTTGCTCTCACTTTTTAACAACAACTGCGTCCGACTTTGTTTGTCGCAAAGAAGTTCAGTCCGCAAGTCTCCTCATTAACCCAATCCGTAAGAGAGATGCGGCGCACCTCGAGCTCGCGCAGAAACTTTTTGCATTTAATCAGTTGAATCCTTCGGGTTGCTCCGATAGAAGTCAGCATAGAAAGAGTTGATAACCTTTTCAAATAATTATTGCTTCTCAAGATTTTCTGGAAACCGTGACGACAGATCCTGAGATCAAAAGCGATTAACTCACGCTGACTTCACCGTTGTGAGCCATCCTCTTCTGAATGATTGCATCAATCCTCTGAGAGTGCACAGCTCTTGGGCCACCACTTTTTTAGTCCGGGAGACCTGTGCTTGAACCTTGGGAGCACCGAACATATTTCAAAGAGTTGAAGAGGGGATACCGAGTCTTTTTCTGGAGTTGCAATTTCAGAGACCGTCATTGGGCAGCCTCTCGGAAATGGGTCGATGCAGAAAAACCTCCATGGCGAGGGTTAAGATAAACTTTGGACCAAACGACTTGTGGTGCTTCTGAAATAATTTTGAAGCTTTCGAATTGCTTCAAAACATTCTGAAAATACTCCACGGTCAAGTGCCAGCAGGCGGTTAAAGTCGCGTCCTATACTTTTAGCCACCCTGTATAGTAGGATGCTAGGAACCATAAAGAGAAATCCGAGAAACATGGAAAATAAACTCATGGTCCCACCGCTTATGCGGAAAAATCCGCTACCACTTTTTAGCGTTGACTAGTAGAAGGTGATATATACCATGTGGTCTCCTGATATGAGTGAGAGAGGGAGACACACGTAACGCTTTATGTCTTTCTCCAGCTCGCAGGGTGGCATGAACGGTGAAAAGTTACTAGTTATTGTCAGACGCTCATCTCGATTGTTTATTGCTGGATTTCTTGCGCGAATCCAAAATGCTTCTGAGGCTTTCCTAGCGCAAATTTCCGTCTCATGCGTCAATACCGTGCACATAATTTCAAATTCAACGCCATTATCCTCTTCAATCTTTTGTCTACCAAAGGCTGTTAAGGGAGTACCGCGCCTCATTCTGGCTAGATGTTCTTTTGTACGAACGGCTAGAACCCTTCCTGTTTCTTGACTACCGGTCGCATCGCCCGGGTACCCTTTTTTTTGATCACCCCCCCCCTACCCGATTCTGCGTTCGTTCTTTCAACCGCATACTCAACACTGCATTTTTTCCGTGCCACCCTCGTCAGTTCTTGGAGCGATGGACCCCTCTATTATCTGACTGCGTAGATCGTGCGAAAGTGGCATGTGGCATGTGTTCACTTCTCTCACGACGTTTTCTTGCCATCATTCCCCAGCCACAGAGATGGTTGATCTGAGAGGGGGGGGGGTGATCAAACTCGATGGGTGCTATACGACGTGTATGGATGGGAGGAACATTCCCACATGGTACGTATTACTGTTATTACGTATTTTTGACCACATGCTACGTATTACTTTCTACTAATCAGCAATAAATTGTGGTAGCGGACTTTTCCGCATAAGCGGTGGGACCATGAGTTTATTTTTCATGTTGCTCGGATTTCTCCTTGTGGTTCCTAGCATAATATCGGAACCGCTAGAGAAGACGAGGCGCTCAGTCGATTAGGCGTAAATTCAAACTTTGAACCACGTTCAGACCTCCGAAGACGGCGATTCGTCGAAACGTTAGGCCGCTTCAATAATGTTCTACCAACCAACCTCGAAAGGCACAATAACTAACACATATTACAATTTAGCGGAACTTTTCTTTAATCCTCCTATAAAATTGGAGTAGGCAATAGTGCCAAACTTTTCTATAGTACGCATTGGTAACGGAGTGTTAAGCTTCTGTAGCAGAGCCATCTTCTCACGGCACGCAAACTCGCGCTCACCGCGCTCAGTGTGATAATACGACGATTGCGTATGATGAAATAACCACTCATTTTGATTGCATTAGATAGTGTATGACAAGCGGCGACATAGCACGACTCATCACAACAGCAAACAACGCTTCACAACCAGAAATGTACACCATTTTTTTCTACTTGCCTGATGGCAGGTACGTTCAGGGAATCAGACGGCCCATGGGTTGTGAGTAAATTTGGAACAACACCAAAAATGTCGACTTATCTTCTTGCCGTCGTTGTCGGCGAATTTAAGTCTGTTGAAGGTCATACTAACACAGGAGTGAGGGTACGTATTTCGTTACTGTCAACATTGTGCCTTGAGCTCGAATAACACTGTTTTTCTCAGTTCCGAATATGGTCACGCCCAGGAGCAATTCATATGACATCGTACGCATTGGGCGTTGGAATCAAATGTTTAGAATTTTATGAAAACCACTTTGGCATCAAATATCCACTGGAGAAACAAGGTAAGGCATACTCACCATTTTACGGAAGGCCAGCAGATGCATACACTCCCTGACATGCGCGCGGACTTCGGCCACGGATCCGGAATGGTTCCATAAAATTCACCCATCTTCCCTGACGCAAGGCCAGAATTGCCGAATAGTGCTGCATTTTCGTATTTAGTGAAAACTGCCTATCCTATTATCTAGCTACTACTCGATGAGCCGTATCCATGGCGTGAACACCGCCCGTCCGTTTGTTTCTTCACAGGGTTTCTAAGTTGGGTGCTTGATAGCAAATTATCAGCAAGTCTATCGAAAACCATTTTATGATCACTCAAATATTATTAAGACATGGTGGCTCTGCTGGATTTCGAAGCTGGTGCGATGGAAAACTGGGGACTGATAACCTACAGGTGCGCTGAATTTTTGAAGCTTTATATGTAGAATATACGAGAACACCTTGTTCAGAGAAGCTGCATTATTGTACAATGAGGCAGTATATTCCTTCGCAGGTAAACTCACAGTTTTGACAGCCATAGCACACGAGCTGGCTCATCAGGTAAGCTACCTTCGACATTGGCCACTGCTCTTCGATTTTCTAGCCAGTAGTGGTGGTAGTTTCTTCGAAAAGTAGTAATGAATGGATAGGCGTTCAACGTCATAGTGAAAGTAGTGAACCAATGACCGTAGCCTTACTGGTTTGGTGCTCAGGCTCGGGCGAGATACGATGGGTGACACCTAAGATAAAGGATAGAGGGATGAAGCATTCAGGGCTGGTCATCCTTTTTCTCGAATGCATCACGTCTACCTCCACTGAAAAATGCAGCAGTATCTTCAATGCGTTGGCCCATACATTTGATTGTGGGGCCAGCCAAGATAGAGTACCGTATTCTCATGTTCGCAGACGATACTGCTACCAACTGACCGACTGCGGAGGTATGGAAGGATTGCTTGGCGTGGACGGTGTGCGACCCATCCGATTCCGGCCGTGCTCGTTATAAACAGCGCAGGTGGCCACTGCACCGTTTTCGCCCTTTACACATAGTCTATTAGAGACACTGTTTACGATTTAAAAGCGCGCTGCGGTCCTATTGAAAGTCATTGATGAAGGAGTGCCGAGAGCTCAGCGCGTGCCAACCACACCCGCCAGCGCGCTGAGGGGGTTGAGCCCACCAGCGACGTCTAAGGTGTCCCCAAGAGACTCACCGCATGCCAAGAAAGAGACGTACTATAATAGATGCGGCAAGGAACGAGTCGCAGCGCGTGATGTGCGAAATGAGACGTAGTATGGTACACTCTATTTGCCCTGACGCCCCACCGCTACACTATGCGCTGCGACTCGTCCCCTGCCGCATCTGGGTCTCTTCCTTTGCCGCGCGGTGGGCCTCTTGGGGAACACCCGCGACGTCCAATGACTTCATCAAGATCACAATACCTTCCAGCCAACGCGACTACTGCCTTCGAGTGACCAGGTGCACAGTACTTGAAGAGAGCTGGAATCCATCTTCGAAGGCTCATTCTAGCATCTAGAACATTTCATCATCTCAATCATCAGTAATATGTATGAAGTGGGGAGAGGGAAATGTGTCGATACTTCCTGAGAGCAAGTTTCACGGTAATGTGATTCGCTACACGCGCAATATACTCGACCCTTTAGTTTCATAGTGACGAAAGGACTGGACTTTATATCACAGCGCGTGGCACCGATGGGTCGTAGCTAGTGGGATGGTGAGCGTGGGGTGCTGCAAGACCCATTCCCGAGCGCAGAGCTTTTATGGCTTTGTCTTTTCTGCACTTTTTTAGCGCTCCTATCAAAATGCTTCTGTACCTCGAACCGCTCGACCGTGACACGAAGGACGATACAGCATCCTGAGGAGAGAGGAAACGCGAGAGGGCATGTGGTACGCGCGAGGGCGCATATGCCACATATGCTCTAACTGATAAGGATGGCGGCGGTCGCAGCGGTCAAGCGAAGGCATTAGCTCCCTTGCTTCAAACTCAAATCGTGACAGTACAACCATATATGTGGCTGACCACAGCTACTTCACTCAAGGAGCTAAGGATCTTCGCAACCCGTGCCTTTGAGTATATCGCGCTTTTCGGCGTCTATCAGCATCCATTTGAACGGGGTCGATCACCGTCCTTTTAGAGCTAGAGCATTTGGAAATAAACGCAGAGAGAACTCCCGCAGCCCTCTTTGGGCTTCCGAATATCTCCAGCAATAGATTCCCCAAGTATAATATTAACGTGCGAGAAGATGAATGCTTGATGGCGAGAAATGCCAATGCCGATGTCTTGGTAGAATACTTACTCAAATTGTACACATGAACTGCTGCTTCTACACATTTCCAGTGGTTCGGAAATCTAGTCACAATGAAGTGGTGGAATGATCTGTGGTTGAAGGAAGGCTTTGCATCGTACATGGAATTCATTGCTTTGGACAAAATTTCGAATGGCGCTATGAACCTGGTATTTAAAAAAGACTTCCTAGAGATAATGACTGCAGAGAAGTGTTATTTCTTACAGAAAGACTACTTCCTGGTGTCGAAGCTCGAAAGGGCTCTACAGGCGGATGCTGTTGCTACGAGTCATCCATTGTCGTTTACAGTGAATAAACCTGTAGAAGTATCTGAAGCGTTTAGTCCTATATCCTATGCTAAAGGAGCGTCCTTACTTGCTATGGTCAATGCCTTGGTTGGTGAAAAGAATTTTAATGAAGGAGTAAGGGTGAGTTATACGTTAAGGAGGATAGGTTCTTCTATGTATTCGTGGCTAATAATGTTATCATCAAAGGCACACCGCGCGATGAATTCAATCAGACCAAGCACCTCGCCAGGTAGGGCAGAGGCAGTATACAAATGGTAAGGTCACATATGTGTTCCCTCGCAGTTCGAATGTGTGCTGCAGAGGCGCTAGAAGCTTCCTTCGCGGAAACGCCTTGCGCGCTATTCCCTCTTCCTGCAGCCTCGTCTGTCTTCTCAGCTCATCCTTAGAGATATCGTCCACGAAAAGTTCTTGCATTCCTTTCATGCATGAATACGCCAGTTCTGATCACCAGAAACAATGTAACGTGGGGCTTGACCGGGTAAGAAGCTAACAACTTGAAACCGAGTTTAGGTTTCAAAGACGACAAATTGTTCGGAACGTCGGCCGAATTACGAAGTTCCATCGTAACAAGCTGTACGGCAGAACAACATCAAACAATGTAGAAAGTTTCACGCAAGAAAATTCAGTTTCCAAGGAGAAGCAAATCTACGAAAATCTCAGTCACACTCTAGGGACGGTCGCGGGTAGGTCCAGCGGAGGGAAGGGAGCGCACGGAAAGAAGTGCATCTTGAGGAGGGCAAGTATTAGACGATCCATTGAAAAATCGAATCAGAGCCTTAAATTTGGAGATTAGAGACAAAACCATCGATAGAAAAAGATGCATTAAAAGAGTGGAATGTTTTGCCGAAGGTGAAAAGGCCGAAGTGACAGCACTCCAAGAAGCAAGAGCCTTGAAAAAACGAACCAAAGAGCGGAAGTGGGAATGTCTCCGCCGCCACATTAGCGAAAGATTCACGGCGGAGATTGGATTGCGTAACACTCCTCCTAGTTATCTAAAATGTATATCGAAGCGCTATTTTGCCTGGTTTTCTTTGTTATCTGCTAATTCAACGCCGCAGTTCGCGCTGCGAATGTTTTGCAAGAATTTTGGGTTGTACTCATCACGTTAGACGTGTGAGTGCAGGCAATCCATGGGAAAATATCATGAAAAGCTGAGCTAGGGCGAAGCAGTGCCCCGGCACCATAACTTGTGGCGATTTCCGATAAGCGAGAGGGCGGGTTCGAGTCCATCCTGAGGCGAAAACTTCATTCAGAGCCACGCGTGCCTATTGAAAAAGTCGGGCAGGGTAACACGATCACTCTAAAGCTACTCACTATCGCACTCAAGCACGCGATGCTTCAATTAAGAAGCGAGAGGAAGGAAGAGCTGGACTACGTCGGTAGAGCCATTGGCATCATGATGAACCGGAGCAAGCCAATGGTCGTGCGGAACGAATAGGCGGATGCGTAATCGTCCACTCCAGGGCAGAGACTCTACGAAGAAACTTATTTAGCCTTTTGAAACTCCCCTGTATTTGTTTTTTTTTTTCTGACATCTTCGAATTAGACGAAGACGAATTTTTTGCAGTGATATTTCGGGCCTCTCTTGTGGAAATGAGGCGCATGATTACTCACAAAACTAAATGATTTTGGTTGCTCTCAAAGGCAGCGATCACGATAGGTCCTAGAGGGGTTTGGAAGGGCGTGGGGTGGTCAGTGGACGACAGTGGCGAATAGGGAAGAGAAATCCGTTAATGAACGCAAAACGGAACCCCTCTTTTCGGGGTGCCCCCGAGAAGCCCGTCAGGCGGCGAAGGAAGAGACGTAGACGCGGCAAAGGTCGATTTGCAGTGCATACTGTAGCGATTAGGCGTCAGGTTAAATACAGCGTACCATACTACGTCTCATATCGCACAGCACGCGCTGCGGCTCTTTTTCTGGTAAGTAAACAAGTGGCGGATCGCTTCTGGAGCAAGGTGCAAGTCACTAACTAAACAAGTGGGCGAATCTGTTCGGGTTCTTTCAAGTCAATCAAATTTCGGGGCCGGGTGCTTTCGAAGAACTGCTCAGCAACCAGTGCACCTTTCGCCGTGAAGGTGCCCCACTTCGCCTGCTTGGAAGCCAAGTAATTCGTATGGCGCATGTACATTTTTCCTATCGTAATCGCTTCCTTTGTCCTTCATATTTGATTTCTCATATGCAACTTTTAGAATTATCTCAAGAAGTTTTCTTATGGAAATGCTCGGTCGGAAGATTTCTGGGAGGTCATGAATGCAGTGGACTCGCAAACAAAGGGACCCAAGGGAGGACACTTGAACTTACAGAAGTTCGCCGAACACTGGACAAAACAGGTGAGATAATCAATGCCGAATTGGATTCCATTGTGGTGAAAAGCTAGCTCTACGTCTCTTGATCATTATCCCGGATCCCGGGGATACAGTAGATGTCCTCTCATTTTGAACGATCATCGGAACATCTCTTATCCTGTCCGCATTATCTCCGATTCCTTGCATTTGCAGCAGCGTTGAAGATTTTCGACCGTCGAAACTCGGAGCTCCGAATTTCCTCGTTCGCTTGTCTGTATAGGAAACTCCCAGCACCATCCTCTGTAGCACTGGTTGCTCCTCATCCTGCCAACTACAGTCCTGAGGCGTAAGTTGAGAGCAGTGAGCACTGGGCGAAAAAGATCGGTTTTAGTGAATCATATAATGGTCTTCTCATTCGTGAGCTGCAACTACAAAAAGTTGACGGTTTTTTTTTGGTACATATTTAACTTTGTCAATGTTCCCCGTCAACCTTGCTTCCGTCTTTTTCCTACTGATACAAGCTTGAGCGGAACCAGTGTCATTTTAGCTTCGTTCTTATCTACTTCTCTAAGTGGAGGCAGATAGCGCGATAATTTTTGTCGTTGGAAAGGAGAGCAGAGGTGACAATTAGTACAGTGGTGGAAAACACCAAAGAAAATAGCCTAGAGCGCGCGGAGTGAGTGTCGTGACAGGTGGACCAGTGGTCATAGCTGCATCGGTGAACTCACCGTGCGGCAAAACGTGGGATTCAGTGGGTGCCCACAACACCTCTCAGAGGGAAGATACGTGCGCTGAATGCTCCTGACCTGACGGTGCGTGAATGCTTGCTGCGAGCCTTAACTTGGCCTGCTTCCCTGACCCGAAGACTAACGAGAGGCGTGCCGGTGACCGTGTAGATGCGATAGCTGCCGACTGCCTAAGGAAACAAGACGATGACCTGGATGACGCTATGAATTGGCGCGGCGAAGGTAACTGGCGAACTGATACATGGCGTATACAGTAGCGCTCAAAAGTCTTCGGCCAACTGCTTTCCCGACCGTAACTTTTTTTTCTGCTGAATCAATTTGGTTCAAATTTTGATATGTTTTGCGGACAATCCATCCTCACAAAATGAACATATTTCTGTCAGATTGGAGGAAGAGCGAAGAACGAAAAACATTTTACTGGAAATCCCCGAGTATTACCAAATGCCAAGAAAATTTCAGATTATTGTAAAAATCTTATTACTGAACAAAACAATCGACCGCATGATGAGGATCACTCAACTGATTCCATACTTTGTCGGAAACCTTCGAAAGCCGCTGATACCTCAACATGGCCTGAGTATGAAATCGGTACATGAGCTGAACTGTCTACAGAGACCACTTCCCCATTTTTCTTCATATATGACAAGCTTTGTGCCCATAAGTGTGGCTCTTTTTTCTGCCAAAGGTTTCCTCACCCCTTCCCCCTTAGTGCTTCGATGGCGCTCAGAGCATGCGTACGAATTTCTTCTTATTCTAAAAGCACGCCATGCACTCCAGATCACTCTCGCATAGCGGAGTTGTGATGCTTTGTGTCAACCTTTTGCAAGAAGACGAGGCCATTGCCGTACAGATGCCATACCAGTGGATGTCCAACACCCTCTGGAATCTATCTCATACATCCCCACTCATCACTTCCCGAATCCTATGCAGTAGTCCCTCCTATCTTAAGCACCATCATAAGCAAGCATCCACCCCCGTTCCACGGAAGGCACCTGATACCTTGGATCGAGAAGTTTTCCATTAAGACGCCACACATGCCTTGCATCGTTGCCGCCAAATTCTGAAGTTGCTCACATCGCTCCAGATGAAGTTGGAACCCTGTGGGGATCACGAGTTCAGGCGTGCGCAGACCCATTCAATTCCCTACCACTTAGCACTCCAAAAAGTTCACAGGATTCGAGAAATGGTGAGTGTGCATGTATCAGATAGATTGTAGAAGGCATTGTATTTCTACGGGTATAGCAAGTGTACCGTACCGACTTCGTTTTCTAGCAATAGGTTGACACAAAGCACCACAACTCTACTATGCCAGAGTGATCTGAACTGCATGGCGTGCTCTTAGCGGAAGAAGAAGTTCGTACGCATGTCCTGAGCGCTATCAAAGCACTATGGGAAGGGGTAAGGGAACCTTTGGCAGAAAAAAGAGCCACACTTATGGCCAAAAACTTGTCATATATGGAGAAGAATGGGGGCAGTGGTCTCAGTAGACAGTAATTTCATGTCCGATCTCATACTCAGGCCGTGTTGAGGTTTCGGTGGCTTTTGAAGGTTACCGACAAAGTATTGGATCGGTTTAATGTTCCTCATCATGCGGTCGATTGTTTTGTTCAGTAATAAGATTTTTGCAATAATTTGAGATTTTCTTGGCATTTGGTCATACTTGGGGATTTCTTAATATGCGTTTTTCATTCTTCGCTCTCCCTCCGAACCGACAGAGATATGTTGATTTTGTGAGGATGGATCGTCTGCAAAACATATCAAAGTTTGCACCAAATTGATTCAGCAGAAAAAAGTTACGGTCGGGAAAGCAACTCGCCGAAGACTTTTGAGCGCTACTGTATATACGTGTTAGAGTTGGCTGTTAAGCGACTACACACATTATAGCTTCATGTATGACTGATTAAAGGAATAACTAGCAAAAAATATACGAAACGAGTAATTAACACATACTACAGGAGGATAAATACCGGAGGAGAAGCATATGATGAAATGTAAATGGAATCTACGATACTATAGGAAAACGATGTAATAGTAGATAACTCCAGAGTGACGAAAATGTACTACTAAACGAATTACAAAAATAGCATTGGTGGATCACGTGCGAACTCCCTTCAATAGACTACTCTAAATAGAGAACCCATTAGGAGTACTACGGCGAATTAGGAAGAAGGGGTCCCGGCGAGCCAAATATTATAGTAAACCAAATTGAATAGGATAATATGTGTAGTAAACTAACTATGAGCGTAAACAAACAAGGCAGATGGCTGAGAATAGGCGAGGAGACGGCGGAAAGGATCGAATAGATCCGAAGGCAAAAGAGACAACCGATTGTCATGATGCAATGGCGGCGACTGAATGTGACGTGGCATGGTTGGCGCGCGATTTTGAAGTGTGCAGGCGCCAGGGTCCTGCACCGCTTCAGGGTTGGCGCAAGTTTGAATGGGGTTTTTCGCCTTGCCTTCTTCAACTTGCCTTGAAACTTTACTCGAGGTCGTGGCTGGCACAACAGTGAGGTCCATTTCTAGCTCATTGGCTAGGAAAGATAATCATGTCATGATGCCGCCGGTGTGAACATCTTGCTCTGTCTTTTTGCTATTTCGCTACGGCTGGTAACCACTCACAGTCAACCAATCATACGTCGAATCGACCATCCCAAAGCGGGAGCTGCTCGAAGGATGCCGTCGCCACTGGTAAGGCCTCGCTAGTTCTCTGCGGGAATGCCAGTTCAGCAAAAGCGAATAAATATTTTGTTCCGTTAGGTAACCAGCCTGAACCTTAAGTAGGTATACTACCCTTTGTTCTCATTCAATTTATTGTACCACCTGCCATAGAATAAACAACGGTCTCTCTCACAGCATCTGACTGCTTGATGAGTACCGACGCCCAGTAGTAAAGTAAGTCTTTCCTAAACCGCAATTCTCCCTACATCGGGAAGGGAACGGTTAATTCAATGAACCAAACGGGGTAGGAATGCCGTGGCACACTCATGGTCATGGGTTTTGCTGTGACATGTTGTTTAACGAAAAGTCATCTCTGTGAACGTGTTCTTAGTCCAATTTTTGCATGTTTCCTGTGACACCTCGCCCATAGAAAGTTTTGCTCATCATTAGACCAATGCCAGGATACCTTGCAGGTCATGAATTTTTATCTATCATACATTTTGAGTTTTTTAGATGGGATTCCCACTTGTGACTGTAAAAGTTATGAATTCCTCCACATTCGAAATTACTCAATCCCGATATAAGAGGGATCCAAATGCAAAGGAAGTTATGAAATATCGACATCCTAAATATGGGTAAGTGGTTCCGCCAGTACTTTTCAGACACTTCCAACACTCTTGGGTGTTTAGGTTTAAATGGTACATTCCAATATGGTATCAAATGAACAAAGATCCAGCAAAGTTTGCTTGGCTGACTACGAGTAATTTCTATGGTTTTTCACCACATTTATCAGTTTTTCGTTATTGATGAAATTCTCTGTAATCAAGAGGTTGAACATTAGAAGACATAAAGCAAATAGGTCCCACCACGACGTCTTGGTTACTGGACAGCTCTTTTGCCGAAGCACTTCAAAAGCCATTGATGAGATCGCATGAGGTGTCGGTTAGAATGTGATTAGGTCTCTACAGAATTGTTTTTGATTGTTGACTGCTGTTTTTGGCCGCAGTTTGCCTTGCGAATGTTTGACAAGAATGCTGACTTGTGAACAAAATTTTTGCCTTGGTCGGGACTCGAACCCGCACCTATTGCTACCAGATGAGTACGCTAGCGATGCACCATTGAATCCAAATTCACCAGGGATGGTCACCGGGCCGCTCCGGTCTTTCGTAACGAGCTGTATACCGTTGCATTCATCCCGAAATGCTGAGCTCAAAACTGTCTTCCCGATCTGCTAAACGATTTTTGGAAGGAGTTATGAAGCAAGGATGCGCAGCGGTAGTGCCCTGTCTCCCAGGCAAGATGTTGTAGGAACTGCTTGCCAACTTTTCATACAGGCAACTAATGGCAAGTGCTGATGAATTGATGAAATTAGAAGATTTTCTGCCACAATGACATTGGAAAACACAAAAACAGGCTTCTTGAATAACTGTTCGCACCACCTCTCGCCTACGAGACCGGGCCACTACCGCTATAATTTCTTGCTCTATAAATCCGTTCAAAGAACCGCTTAGCAGATACTGGAGGCAATTTCGAGCTCAGCGTCTCGAGACGAGTCTAACTGTATACAGCTCAGTGCTAATGCCCGGACAGACCAGTGACCTTCCCTGGTCAGCTTTTCACGGTATACGTACCACAGCTTTCAGCACTCACGTATAATAAGTTTAGCCTTTGAGCCGATCTCCACAGAATCGTTGTAAAAGCTAATGCATTCAATCTCCCCTGTGGAGTGCATTCTGAATGTGTAGCGCATCCCATTGTGATCAAATGCGCACTCCCCGATGAAGGCAGTTGGGTTTTTTTTTGGTGGGGAGAATAGAGCTGACATGGAAGTTGCAGATGCTCCTCTCTGTTTGGTTCAAGAAACCTATCAAAGAATATCATGCTGCCCTCCCGGAGTGCACACCCACTGTGACTGAAGGCTAACGTGCGAGTCTAACACGATAAAGACATGAATTTGCACCCGGCTGTTTGCAGAAGCGAAACAGAACATGTCACATATATGCAAGAAAACGGTTTACAACTCATGAACCACGATCATGGCGTCCCTTCTTTGCTGCTGGAGGAATTACACTGGTGTTACCATATGTGATCGAAGGCATTGCAAAGAAAGTGAACCAACTCGTCAAGTCAGCGAATGTTCCTGTGAAGTTTGTGTCCCGACCACTCGCATATATAAAAAGTTTGCTGCCATCTTAAGAGTCAACGAAGAAAGATGTCGAATGGACGGCTATTACACAGAGAAGGAGATCTGTCAGCTTCGAAGAACCCTTAGTTGGTGACATGTGGAGTTTTTGGTCGGAAATAATGCGCGAAAGCATGAGAGCAAAGCACAAAAGACTTGGTGAACATGTAGAGCGCTAGAAATCCTTCGTCTTGCCGAGATAGCGGATTTTCTCGATATTGTGTAGGTTTCCACCGGAAAGAACCGCCCCATTGATAAAGGTTATCGTGTGGCACCGTTTGAAGTAGGCCTCATTGGAAGGGGAGATGCTGGAGGCAGTCGCTGCCAAGCGGTTGTCGCCGAAAATCATAGAGAGAACTCATGGAAGAATGCGATCAATATGTTCACGGTGTTGACGTTGTTGAGCTCATTGCTAGTGAATTTTAATCGATCAGCGACTGCTAAACTCAGGTAACCATTCACTGTCTTGAACAGTGCTGGTTTTGCAAGTAATTGATTGCGCTTCCTGCATTGCAGAACATCGTTTAGTCTTAAGTGACGGCCTGGTTTGTGTTTATCAGTATGGTTAAGATGGTGAGTTGTAGGATAGCAGTGAGTGTACTTATGAGCTTTCATGGGTCTGGCGAAGCTGTTGAAGCTGTGAAAGTCTACCACCGATATGCAATAAAAGAGCTCTCACACAAATGTTTTTAGAACAAGTAAAGATCTTGATATTGTGATTGATCCACTTCTGTAGGTGTAAAAGCGGCTCTAATCTTCTATTCTATATTCTGTGTTCTGTTCTGTATTCTCCTGTCTTTATCTATATAACCTCATATAACCTCCGAAAATCCCAGCGCAACGCTCTCCCTCATCCTACAATTGCTTCACCTTAGCGAGAACCTGGTGACTGCGACGGTGCAGCAACCGTTGTCGCGCGCAGTAGCCTGCTTCCTGCATGTCGCAGTTATGTCGTATTCTGAAGCGCACTCATATGGATTGGGCATATCAACAACTAGTTAACTTTACAATGTTACCATTGTCAACAGCGTCAACAGTGGTAACATTGTAGTGTCAACTAGTTGACTTAACGAAATGGAAATGTTTTTATGTTTCAGATAAGCCGCTTTATATTTCTGCGGATACAGCGAAGACGACGTTGGTGGTGAATGCAGAAAGATATGGTTTCTACAGGCAAAATTATGACGAAGTTGGGTGGAAAAAAATTGTTAAGCAGCTCAAGGAGAACCACGAGGTGGTTTGGTGAAAAAAAATGTAAAAACTGCCCAAGTGTACTGTACGATACAATCGATATTTTAGATATACAGCTCCCGTACAAGAAATGCAATTATCAGCGATGCCTTTGCGGCTGCAGCCATCCATCGTGTCGAATACACTACAGTATTTGAACTCCTTCAGTACTTGGATCAAGAGAAGGTGCAACAGTTGAAAACGGCATAATTGCAAATATTTTGTCTTCTTTGTCAAATTTTGCTACATATCAAGTTGTCCCTAGAGTTCGTGCCACTTTTTTGCACCTCACGCCTGAACTTCATTTGACGATTTCTATATACGATCACGTAGGCTTCGAGAACATACAACTTGGAGTAGCCCATACATGATGCATGCTCGCCCTAGCTCCTTTCTTCGAGTTTTAAATGGAAAAAGGAGAGAGTCATGTTTTTCACGCATTAATTTATGAACATCTACTAAGCCACACATCATTCAAAGCTAGGAGCAACATTCGCTTGCGATACATCTCCTAGTCGTCGTTCGCTGCACGGTAACAGAATGGTAAAACCTGCTTCGCTAGGGAGACTACGGCTTGGAGAAATTCCTGATGCGAGAAAGCAGTTAGCGTCCGACTTGAATCTGCTGCGCTCTCCCATATAGCCAACCGGCACGAGTTAGCATGCCTTGTGGCCAACACAATCAGGCGTTCATTGCTGACAGAGGTCTGCCCTCCTTTGCAAAATTGAAGAGGCTTTGATAAAGAAATCCTTATGAATTGACCAGTAGTCACCAGAGCGCACCACAAGTTCACTCAAGATCTTCTTTCCTGTCCCATCTCTACGCGGTGGCCGAACAACGCCGCACTGCAGATGAGAAGTGGTTGTTCTATGCTATTCACCTGCTGAAGCTCTAGTGTTTTATCAGTCGGATGGAAAAGAAAAACGGACATATACAGCAAAACGTTCTGGTCCACCTATAGAGAGCAAATTGCGATGCAGCCACAAGAATCCTCTCCCCAGTCTTGGCCTTGTAACATGCTAGGTATCTTGTCACCAACACCTGAAGCTGGTCAGAAAACTCGAACTAGTACGCAAAAAATTTAATGAAATGTGTCCGCATCTCAACAACCGAGACTACTAAAATGGCGCAGCCCTAGATTCCGAAGCTTAGTTGTGACATTCAACTAGACTCACCGTGCTCATAATCAGCGTCCTTCCGGAAGCCAACATTCTGCTTACTGAGGAATCATCCTACTGAAAAATACGACTAAGTGAAACCTCCGACCTTCTGGGCGCACGACATCAACTCTCCTGCTACTCATTAGCAACGAGTCATTGATAGTGATGGTTCATATATTGATGATAGATAAGTATGATTGTTGAGGTAACGTTAGCTCGGGTGCGTAGCAACAGGTGCGTCCGGAACCCGCGCCTAAGTCGCGGCCGCGACGTCGCAACTGCAGTAGACGAGTTGATGGTCATTCAGCTTGAATTTCAAGTGGTCGCTTCTTAACGGTCAGCGCGGCGCGTACGCGTGCGGTCTACCTGGCAGCTTGCCAACTGTCATTGGAGCACGAATTGTATATGACGGGAAGGGCAGTGTGGGGACCGTTGACTATTCCTTCGTCGTTTGTATTACTTGATCAATCCTGTGAGCGCTCATGTCCTTGGGGGGGGGGGGACATCACAGACGGGCCCT
>KZ345013.1:356360-366771 GCA_002352805.1 Teladorsagia circumcincta
AGAGGTTTTTTGACATGCTGGTTCTAATGACTGCAAATATTTCCAACAAGAACTCCGGAGAACTTCGATTATGACAATTTCGAGGGTGCGTCTATACTTATGATACGCAATGTATGGTTACCCTTCAGGTACGCCCGTATATGGCTTCATCAACGGTACCGTACCTTGCAACGCGCATCTTGCTGACCTAATGGATCAGATCCGTCCACTGCTGCGAGATGCTGTGGAGAACGTGAACAAGGTTTGACGCATTTATTACTTGGGACCAGCTTTCCTCCACTTAACTTTTCTAAAAAGTATAATAGGTATTGACTAACAGATCCCATTTTAGGTCAAGATGTGGATCACACTGTTGATCCCTCGTATCGAAGATGGAAACAATTTTGGCGTTTCGATCCAGGAGGAAACTCTCAGTGAGGTATGTTTTCAAATTAAAGTTGCTAGGTACTTGTCGTGCTACCTAGTTATATGCAGGCAGAATACCTTATCTTACGGATTGTTGAGAAACTTGTCAAGTTGTTACGGCTTTCTATTGTCTTATTTGTTTGCTTATAGGTTCGTAATGTGGAAAGTGAGGCAGCCTCTTTTCTAGACCAGATGAGCCGATACTTCACAAGTCGTGCCAAGTTGTTGACAAAAGTAAGAAAATATTAATTTTTACTTGATCTCTGTTCCTTTTAACTCACTGACGTATTATTAGCATTGAGCGCTTCTGAAACAGAGCAACTGATATTTTAAAGTTGTTCACAGGGTTGATTTAGACATATCGCTGAGATTTCCAACCTTTTTTTTGCGTATGTAACGTAATGAACTGCCTGTATAAAATTCGGGCCATCCTCCCGGTGATTCCCCGCACTGTCTCTCTGGTCAACGAAAAAAAAATATCAGAAAACTTCATCAAATTTTTTCTCCTAGAGGCGATTCGACGCTTTGCATGATCACCTATTTTAGCGCTGGCACCATTTTGGGCTGATTTGCTAAATTTGTTGAAACGTATGCTCCCTCCAAATCTGCTATAATTAAAGGTACGAGTCAGGATAAGGCACTCATAATAAGTGTTTCCATCAACATTCCCCCGCTGACCTAAGCTGGGCTGCACTCAGAGATGTGACGCAACCTCCTCAATCGAGATGGCGCCCCGATAAGGTCCCCGGCGTATCAATCACAGCTAGCTGGCTTGCATCAGCTATGCACGCCTACCTCCGGAATTGGTGCGTGGCTGCATAACGGTGAAATCGGCTAGGTTGATTGCCGTATCAACCGATGGAATGGATGGCATGTCCGAAACACTCGTTTTAACGTGCCTCTCTCACAACTGGCCTCCTTTTCTGCTAGTGGGAGTGGGGGATTCGTTTTCGGCCTTGTCGATGGTTTCTTTTCGTTTTTCTCCACTGTCGTTTCATTCTATACTCAGTCTTTAGTCTTCATCTCTATACTCAGTTTCAATCGCCATAATACCCCATATTGTGCCCGGCCTTTACCTTTGCCTTAGTCGTGTCCTGTAGTGCCTTGATAGCGAACAGCACTCACTTCTGGCACTAAGGTTTTTGGGTGGGGAGGAGGGTAAGAGTAGCTCTGAATCGGATGAGTTAGCAGGCTGCTTGGACAATCTCTGCGCTCTCTCGTCCAAACAACGACTCATGACCATGTGATCTCTTATACTCGAACTTCTCCCAGACCGCAATTGGCTCATCTACTCCGTGGTCCCCTCCCCCTCCATCTTAAGGCCTAAGTATAAGGCTCTTGCTTTCCTCTTCGAAATTTGGAGTCGAATCAAGCGCCGTTCTATTCGATTCAGCTCTAGCGAATCGCGACCGAGTACATGGGGAAGTTCGCAACCGGGTTCGGTAAGCCACTCCTCATATGCTTTTGCCACTCTACTTTTAATTTACAGTAAGTGGTATGTTGCCTCCAGCCGCCTTTCCCTACCCTCCCCGTCCTCCTCTTTCCACCAGAAGCTGATCTTTACGGCGCAGAATAGCATAAAACGTGTACCAAATGGCACAGCGCCGAAATCTGAGCTTTTTGGTTCGTAACAGTGGAAAAGTACCAGAATTTCGCTCCATTAAGTTCTTGATTTGGATGGGAACGAGAATTCTGGGATGCTTTTCAGACTGTAAGGCGAACCCACGAAATCAGCATGAGTAAAAGAGATACGGAAATTCTGAAGGGAGGAGAGAATGTCAGAGCAGGTATCCGTACCCCAACACTGATCGTGTGCCTTTATACATTCACTACGACAACTAACCCATACGATAGTGGAAACTTAACTGACCGCTCAACGAGAAAAATAGTATGTCACTCAAATTTGCTAAACCCCTCTCTTTGGAGAAACACCGTTCAGTTGTGTAAGCGAAGTTGTGCGGCGAAAGAGTGTGAGCGGCTGTGGCACTCTAAGATCGCGCCCCTTGGTGCGAAATCTCCACTAATCACATCTAGCGGACTTTATTGATTGGTTTGAAACATTGAATGGAACATCCGATAATTTTTTCATTTGATTGCCCAATATAGTTACGTCCTATTGACTTCTCCTGTTGGACGATAGAAGCTTCAGATTTCTTCATTGGGGTTTTCCTTGCTCATTTCTTCCTGGCGACCGTCTTTGTCGTATATTTGTCCATATTCCGTGTGACCCTGGTACATCATCCATTATTTTTACTTATTCAGGTTGCAAAATATCCGCATGTGGACGACTACAGAAGAGCAATATTAGACATGGACGAAAAACAGTTCATAAACGTCAGGTGAGATGAAGGTGTTACTAGTCTTAATTACTTTTCTAAATCGCATCGTTATAGATTGGTTGTGTTAGAGATGCGAAATCACTTTTCAACATTGTATGACATCATCACGAAGAACATCGAAAAGATTAAGAAGCCTCGTAACAGCAACATGGAAATGCTCTATTAAATCGCATCATTTTTTCTTTGTTCTCAAAACTTTACTAAGCCGCAGCGAATTTTTGTAAGGGTGGTTCTCTCTTTACATAGCTATTCTCGGTATTTCTCAGTACTTGCGATGTGTTTGGCATTTTACTTCATCACGAGCTATAGTTGACAGTTTTCAGATTTTGTTTTAGCCCCATTTCGTCGTATTTGCGGCTTTCTATAGCTACAATTGGTTTCACTTTAGTTTATGATTAGCGGAGATTTTTTGAAAAAGTTTAACAAATTGATTAAGAAGCTTTCCATTAAGAATACCTGTGTTCTGTAAATGTTTCCTCTAGATAGACATTGATTGATACTTCCATTGTGCGCCCTTTTGTGGCGCTAAATACTGTTGTTCTACTACTTGTTGTTATATTTGTGGCGGTGCACATGAATATTGTTTTCTTTTGTCGTCGACGTGCAGATCAAGGTTTATCGCCTTTGCATTTTGCTCATCATAAATACCATTTTTCGTATTTTCGGAGCATCACCAGCATTTGAATGGAGAACGAGCAGATGCAACTAATTTCGGAAATTATCAGAAATGGTGGCTGTCGAAGTTGCAGCCGCATTGTCTTTTGCGCAGATTTTAGAACCCTTCCCTTGCAGTGCTAGCAGCGAGATGAGTAGTGGCGGGTCCCACGTCCATTGGGGGAGCTTTAACTAGCTTTAAGATTGACTAACCGGCACTGACTTGGGTTGTTGCTTGTCTCGCGGCGGTCGCAGAATCTGAACCCCTATTGTTATCCCGTTGACGCGGTGAGTTGCGATCGATGTGGGGCTACTTTCTTTGGTAGCGAAACATCAGCTCTGTGGAGGTTCATGGGGAGCTTTTTCGTTACTGTTCCATAGATCCAACTAGGAAATCCTAGGTGCTCGCCACTATAGAGACGGTACAGAATAAAGAATATCATGAAATGCAGGCCTGCCTGGCATTAATAGCCTCCGCGTATTCTGAGATGGACGATGAGATAGTTCAATACTGTACTATTCAGAGTGCATGAAGGACATAGATGACTTCGTCTTCAAGAATATCCAGTGTTCGGCCATCTGCCTCGCAAAGGTAAGTCTATCTTGTTACCATCAATCTCCCATTTGTATCACCCCAACTTAGCAATGTTGTACTTTCCACAGTTTTCACACAAAAAGTTCATTTTCTCTAATTTGCAACTGACTCATGTGGCTAGCTTGGCCTGAATTTAGCACTCGACTTAATTTTGTTCGCAGTTCATGCAAATGTATCGAGAGGAATAAAGGAGGTTTCATGAGAACAAGGTCTTAGGAGGGTAAACCTAGGGCGCCATAGTCGGTCCGACGACAGCAACGATTGTAACTGTCGCACAGCATTGGATGCGCATCGATCGCTGGACTTGCCTGAGTATTCGACGACGATGCAGTTAGACAGTCAGACAGTTGCGATCGTTGCTGTCGTCCAACCGGCTATGCAAGCGCCTCACCTAGTAGGGTGAAAGCCCCTCCCTAGGAGTGTGGACCGACACGCGATTCGCATCGAAGTATTAGGTGTTTCAGAAAGTTCTGTCGTTTTTGGACCTCGAATTTCAAACGCATGTATCTCGGCTTAAACTAAACCATTCAAGTTGGAATAAAAACACTTTCAATGCTCGAACTTCCTGCTATAAGATGCCGGTCTAGTGGGTACGTAAATTCGGAATGCGCACCTCTGGAGGCGATGAACTGGAGGGAGGTCATTGCAGCATCATGTTGGGTTTTGATGCATTTCTCTTTGGGGGAGCTATCGCGATTCTCGGAAAAGTGGCAGTCGATAGAGAAGAGGTCTAGTGAGTATGATGTTTGCAGTATCACTTCGTAGCCTAGCTGGTTCAGCTTGGGCAGGATTTGTTATGTGATGTGCGTCCAGGCCCCTGTCAGGGATGAGTCGGTCCTATTATAATGAGGAATATCAGCCAAATGGGCTAGAGTTCTCTGAGTATTTTGACATACTGTCAGGAGTACTTCGCCACTGTAACAGTTCCACCTGCTTCCAAAGAGCTAGACCTTGCGCTGATCTTATGAAAGTTGCCATAACCCTCCTTCAGCACAATTTGAGTTTTGCAAAATGTGTCGAGCTTGTTCGTTGTCGAGCTACTCAGCAAAGCTTTGTGGGCCGTAGGAAGAATCCATTCTTCATTGTACGTCGCAAATCAGCAAAGGAGAGAGTTGCTTTCAATGCATAAAACAGCTAGAAATTTATGGACGAACCTCCCAATTGGGGCTTTGTTGCGGCACGCCTTTATCACATTTTTTGGACTTTCCACCTACCTCCGTATAGCTTGGCTCCACAAACCATATACATGCAGGTAGGACAGAGCCTTCTCAATCGTCCTGCGCACAAGTGCTTTAACAAAAACTTTTGGCTAATGGCTGGCAACGTCCGAGATGCGACCACCACCCTCATCATACACAAGGCTCTCACTTTCGTTGAAATAACTTTTTGAACTACTGCTGTGTAGCATATTCCGCGGGAATCTGAGCCAAGTGCATCGCTAACATCTTGACTTGCTCCCGCTACTTTCTAGTCCACTCAAGGCTAGAAAAAGAAAATCATGCCAAGTTGCTGATCGAGTATACCGCATTCAAACCATTGTGGAAGTCTTAAGAAAAAGTTTTGGAGCAAACGTGAGGCGCGCTTCGATACAGAAGGAAAAGCTCTACAAAATTATACCCACACTAATATCAGTTTCTCAGGAATTCAAGAAAAAAGAAGCATGTAACTGTGGGGTGGCAGAAAACGACAGAACTTTCTGAAACACCTAATATATGCCGCATCGATCTGGCATGGTCTTCCCTTTGGCACAGTTGGCCCGGTACGCCCTCCCCTCTTGCGTCGTCTCATGTCTGAGTCCGTTAGCATAACGATAAGCCTCGCGCTCTGGCCTCGGCGAGCCATTTACAGTGTGGCAGAAGTCTGGATGTGTGAGATTACAGGCTATGAGTCACTGTTCATCCGGGTGCGCAGAGGAGATAGTCAAATTTAGGCGTTTCGAAAAACCAAGTTCAGGTAGACTGTAGAGTCTCACGAATGTAAACCTCCTTCTAAGCGCATATGTTAGCATTTGTCCAGCAGAAGTCGCAGATCTTACGATGTTCACCCAAACGCATGATGTGTAATGTGCACTGCATTAGTGTCCCTCCCTTCAAAACTCATCATACGTACTTGAAATGATCGCGGAGTTAGGAAATGAAAGAAATTTTTCATGTATTGGGCGCGGCCTTAACAACCTCATGCGTTCAGTTCTTTGAGATGCTTCATTTTTTAGCTGTCATTCGATGTATGATCAAGGGCTTTTAAGATGTAGTATATAAGAGTGAAAATTCAGATTGAGAAAACTGGCCTGCGCGAGCTACGTCGAACGTTATTAAATGGGCTCTCCGAAGATCTTGAATCCCAGCCGCTTAATCACAATGTGCGCTCCACTCTCATTGGAATTGGGAATTTTCTGCTTTACTCACGCGGAAAGGTTCGTTTTGAGGGTTTATTTGGCGGAACACCACTTTCACGGTTCCTTACAACTTTCCTCTCCAAGATCTTACCTTTAAGTTTGCGGATCAGTTGGTGCCTTTGCTCATCAAGACATTGGCAATTCTTCCGCAGTTGAAGTGGGTCGACGATGGTCTCCTAAATAAAAAAGATAGTAAGTGGCGCTTTTCATCATTCCATATTTAGTGGTCTATGCGCAGCTGCTATCTATTCAGGAGTCCCTGTACAGGAACAGTTTGCTTTCTGCTTCAATACTGTTCTGTCAGATCTCGCTGCACATTTACCTGCTCATCGTGATGCCATCATTAGCGCACAGGTCCTTTTGTTTACCCACGTAATCTGAGACTTATAATTTTAGAACATTTTTAGCATCGAATATTTGTGGAAATTACGTTGCTTCAAAAAATCAGTAAAAGGTCAACATATCATACAAACGTCTTGTTTATTTTTTACAATTTTCAGATCGATGCGCTGGCCTGTGCCGTTACTTCAATCCTCGAAATTTTAGAGGATCATGAGAATATCGGCTCATCAAAATGTATTTAGTTATGATCTTTAGCTTTTTTATTCTTCCTTGAGAGTCGTCCTTATTTTCCTCTGTTCCCCTTTTTTTTCTGAGCTGAGCCATTCTTTCTAATTCTGTTGTGAAAGATGGTCGTGATTTCAGCTCACCTTCTGAGACTAACGTGTTATGTTATGGGTTTACTTCGGTCTCTGGGACGATATTCTGCAAGGGCCGACAGGCCTTTGATCTCATACGTGTTCCCAGTGGAATTTCAAATGCCAATCGAAGGCAGTGCTGGGAGTGATAAGAGAGAGTATGTTTCAAGAACCGTCAGTTTTATGCTTCTTTTCTTACGAATGTTCAATTTATCTCTTTTCTTGAGACGTAATAGAAATTTCGAGTAGATCATGGAAACCTCAACTTGTAAAAGCTCTCATTAATGTGCTGCGTTGATAGAAAACGCTGGGTATTTTGAATGATGTAATATGTCAATGTTACGCGCGTTATCAGCTGCGTAGTAGTCCAAGCAAATGAACAATGTCTCAGAGGACCAGAGGACATGAGTAGTAGGAAAAAGATGTTATTCGATTGAGAAGTTAAGTAAGCGGGGGATGAGGGTCAAGCAGATTCACATCAAAACATTGGATCCAAATGGATCGGGAGAATAGAACGGGTCTGGAAGATTAAGAGATTGTTAGGTCGGTGTGTCAACTTTTCTCTTAATCTCGCATTGTCTGATTCTCCAGAACCTCCAGCATGAAGGCGGTATAAGATTGCCCATTCATATGCTTATTGTAACAGTTTTCTGCGCTAAGGTTGATTTGTACGGATCGCCTACCCATTGATAGTGGTTAGAGGGTTGTTGGGCTCTTTTCTGTCAAATTGCATAGCCTTCACTATTCTGGGCATTGAGGAAGAGGGAGGAGCATCCGCTTAAACATTTTTTGATTAGTGGGACGACTACTCATCTCTAGGCGCATGTAGATCGCCGCACTTTCCATAGCTGTTACTCAAAAACCTTCCAGAAGGTTCTTAGAAGCTACTACCGCCCTCTGTTGTGAGATCTCGCTTCGTATTGTTAGATAATTGTGTAAGTTTTTTTTTTTGGCAATGATTTGCTTTTAGCTCGGATACACCTCGTGTAAGCTCTGACGATGCGTGGGCGTGGATGGATGGAGGATCTGTGCCCACAGAAAAGGAGGCCGCAACGAATAGCGTGCAGCGCTTAGTTAAACTCTACAACAAATTCGGAGCAAGTTTTGTTGGCAATCACACTGAAACGAAAGACGGCGTCCACTTTGTCCTTAATAATAAGGAACTGGAGTCTCTCTTTGATACGGTTAGAATCTTCTTGAGATTTATCAACAGGTGAACGTGAATGTGAAGTTGGTGCGAGTTTTAGGTGCAACAGCTACTCAAGAAAGATGTGCTCATGCAGTTGGATAATCATGCTACCGATGTGTACACAGTACTTTTTATTTTTATTTATTTGTCCATTTGTTTACGAACGGTATTGGTCTGACTCGCTCAGCTTCATGCCTGGTTCAGGGTGCATATATCAAACGATTTCCCTACAAGACAGTGAGTGAGACCCTCACGTTGACGTGCTTGTCATTGCTACGTGAGGTACTGCGGCCGTTTTCGGTGCTCAACAAGGACTGCTCTGTTAAGGAGAACTTCGCTAAGGAGGTTAGCTATCAAGCTACACGCTTAAAACAACGGTCCCAGCAGGGTCGAAGTGGGCGTGACTGCCAAAGGTCGCACCCCCTCTCGCACCCCTCACCACCCCCCTCGCAGCCGTGGAGATTCTTTTCAACCACGATTTCCATCGTGAATTGACTTCGAATAGTCCCTGTGGTCAAAACGATCGCAAATGCCTCCGCAGCCAGTCACGCGATCTCCACGGCTGGCAGGAGGGGTGGGACCTTCGGGCCACGCTCACTTCGACCCTGCTGGGACTGTTGCTTTAGTAGTCTGATTTCATCGATGTATGGTACTTTTAGCTAAACGCGTTCGTTGTTCATTTGCTGGGTTTATTGGAAACTCAAAGACAATCACTTGGAGAACGTCGAACGACGCCATCGAGCGTAGCACGACGACCGACCGATCTGGAGTTACCTCGTCATAGCATTTCGACCCTGGCAGCCGCATGTGCACTTGAGTTGATCGTGTGGGCTGCCGTCGATGATATCGGTACCTCTATCTCTTTTTTCCTCTTAACTTTTTTTTCCTCTTAATTTGCATGACTGAAAATAATCTTATGTAGATTCTGATGCGGTTTGTTCAACGATGTCTGCTCGTCTGTTCGCCATCAACACAAATCGGGTACAGTTGTCACAGCTGCCGCTAGCTCTTCGTGCGCTGTCATCACTTGGAGGTTGAAACTTTTCATTAATGCTCTAGTTATTTGTTGTTGTTTCATGGATTTGCCTCATAGGACTTGCGGAGAAATTTCCTTCTGTGGCTACCGCTACAGTAGTACCAATATTATCTCGCTTCCTTCTTGAACCCGCACCAATTCTAGCCAAGTTGTCATCAGAAACTGTAAGTAGTTGTCTCCTGCTACTCATTAACTCTCACTTGCTAAGCCTTTGAATAACGCATATTCAGTCTTCGGAAAGAAAAAATGAAGAGCGACGTCAGGAAGAAACTGCAGCTAAGAGGAAAGCAGCTCTGGATGCTTTACGCAATGCAGCTATAGACGCTTTGTGCAGGTAACGCACCTCATCCTCCATCAGTTCATTTCTACTTGTGGAGTTGATAGACAAAGCTGTATATAGGAAATCGCCGTATGTAATCGTAAACTCAGTGGGCGTCAGAGTTGGCGTCCCAGCGCACTGATGCCAGACGACTGCTGTTCGATTACGATGCTTTTGTGAACCCAAAGAGGCACCCCACACCTGGCGGGAACCTTTTGATGGGCGGACCAGGGTCAAGCGTGCGTTGAGGAATCCTCGATAGGTCGACAGGGGTGGGGGGGTCGTATTTGGCTCGTTGCGAGGATGAAAGCAGTAGGATCATCACTGTCGGAAGACTCGATGCTGTGCAAGCTGCAAGCCAACACGTCCAATAACAATGCTATTCCGCACACATAAACTTCTCATGGTTTAAAATAATCCGCGCTTTAATTTTAAGCTATCTCAGTGTTTATTACGACATGTCAAACATCCTAAACTCCCAAGTTCCGAAGGGTATTTTATCTTTCAAATGAATCCACGAATATGAAGGGATGTGAAGCACACGGCGCGTCTCTGAGTGGGCGCAATCGGTTGCGCGCACTTCAACTACGGCTTCCTGACGAAAGATATTGACCTAAGAAAAGATCAAAAGGTTTCCGAAAGGTTCCATGGGAAGTGGCAGGGAAAGATCCACTAATCGACGAGAAATACAGTCTTCAG
The DNA here is from genome assembly GCA_002352805.1 of Teladorsagia circumcincta. Classification (NCBI taxonomy): domain Eukaryota; kingdom Metazoa; phylum Nematoda; class Chromadorea; order Rhabditida; family Trichostrongylidae; genus Teladorsagia; species Teladorsagia circumcincta. The sequence goes on from KZ345013.1 coordinate 366,690, forward strand.
CCTTAAATTTATAAGCATATAATCGTTAGAGTTAAGATTCAAACAATTTTACACTTGCTAGAAAGAGAAAAGCACGTGAATT